>CCAG010023761.1:0-43462 GCA_001077435.1 Glossina morsitans morsitans | reverse complement strand
GTAGTAGTAGTAGTAGTAGTAGTAGTGGCAGTGGTACGTGTTAAGCTTATAATATACTTGCAACATAAGACAAACAAATTCCGTATGTCTGTCCGTCTTAATGTCTGTCTGGACAACTCACCATTTGATAACAGCCAAGAGCTTGCTTGCTGGGCCAAAATAACATTACCAACGATGTTAAATTTTTTTGTTTTTTTTCGGCATCTCGTCGTTCAGTGTATTGTTACTTATTTTGTAAAGTTACAAAAGTGGGGGTGAAAGGACTAACACTTTATGTTTCAAATTTACTCTAGAGGATTGAATTTTTTCTTTGCATTTGAATTTGACCTTTGGGGAGTGTTGTTGAATAAACTTCCTGGACAGAATTGCCAAAGCATTTATTACCATTTTAAGTGCAATTACGTACATTTAATTTAAGAGGACGAGAAGCAACGCAAACGCAAACGCAAAGTTCACATAGACTCATTCCATCTCCTTCGGCCACTTGCCGCTTCTTCGTTTTCAGTTTAGCTTTGACCATAGATACAATTTGAGCTCGATCGAATTAATTTTCAATTAAATTTATAAATATTCAGCTAGAGAGCATTCCATTAATGCTCTACACACATATATATACATACATAATAAAATGCAAAATTGGCTCAACGAAATTGAGGAAGAAAATTGCTCTTCATTTTATTTTATTATTTATTGCTTCCCTTTTTCCGTGCGTCAGACATTCTTAGCGATATTTATTCGATCGATTATATATGATATTAAAAAAAAAAGAGAGATACAAATAAGTAAAATAACAATGAAAGGCATGAAATCGAAGGAATCATAATATTAAAGCTTTTATTCAAGGAATTTGTTTTATTAGCCATCAGCACTGCGTGATATTTCGAATTTGAACTTCAAACAGATACATTGTGTTTATGTGATAGGATTAAGCATTACAAGCAAATGGTATCTGACTCATCTTTAATATTAAAATGTTTTCTTTGTTTAAAAAAAAAAGTGGGGCAAAAAGAAACGCTAAACAAACATTAAACGAGCGTCAGCTGATGCGATGAAAATGCAATAAAAATTCTTTATTATATTTATATACGATTAACATTAACACAAAACATGTACGTGTGTGCGTATTCTCCACAATTTCGAGAATGCATTTCTTTTGCTTACCATTGAAGAGCGTTGGTTGATTAACAAACTGAGTTATTTTTTTTCTAGCAAAGGGAAGGAAATGCATTCTACCAGTGATGAAAAAGTTCGATGTCTCGCTTTAAATTAAATATCATGCATAGTTTTTAAGAAAGAAGAAGTTCAGGATGAATAACTTCTTAAGAATCACATGATAATTGATTGATTCATTCAAATCCCCATCTAGGATAAGAGAGATAGATTCAAGAGAAACATCAAGCATTCAGAAGATAATAAATAAATGACGGAGTCTAGGATTAGTTGCTACTATCATAACACTAAATAAACTGTTTGAGCCGATTTTCGACACATGTGTAAAACGTGAATATATCATTGCACACTATAGTGTATAAATAGCATAGTGCCGAGGCCTCGAGTAGAATTATAACCAATTTTGGATTCAAGAAGAACAAAGAGTGAAAAATTGTTTTTGTCAAACGGCGAGTGTGCAAGCGTTTGCAGCGCCCAGAAGGAAGCTTCGAACTCCCCGCAAAGTATATATATTCTTGTTGATCGGCATCAAATTCTGAATGGATTTAAACATGTCCGTTTGTCCGTCTGCGTTACGTCTGTTGTAAACGTTCTCCTCGCCGCAGAAATGAAGTTATCGACTTCAAATTTGTCAAAAGCATTGGAAGTTCTTGCACGCAGGTTGGTGTTAAATAGAGCGAGGTCGGTCGAAGGACAAGCCCACAATAAAGCGAGAACCCCTCTGTTTTTTAAAAGGAATAAAAAAATGTTTTTTTGCTCATTACGCATAAACTACAGCAGATAAATCTACAAAAATTTGGACGTGCATTCTATTATTAAAAAAATTGACCACGCCTATCCAATATTATCAAATCTGTATCAAAATCTGTTTTTTTTTTTTTCAATACCTTTATAATACCCAGAAACAAGCTTCAAAAACCCCATAAATTTTTGAATGCACCTAAGCATGTTCGACTGCTCACCTGTCCAACTTTCCCGTTGCCTGTCTGCCCAACTGTATGGTGTCTGTCGTAAACATTCTCTCGTTAGCGAAAATGAAGCTATCGCCTACACATCTGCAAAACAATTTGGAAGTGACCGAAACATTTCAGAGGATACGACTGCAATGCCCACGCATATATATAGGGCATCAGAACTTTTTTTTGTGATGACGGGTATAGAAGATTAGATCACGACCGAGTACAATTTTCCTACTTGTTATATTTGACCATTCGCTCAAGTTATGTCTGTAAGACACTTAGACATTACGGGGGTGAGGGAGATGGTATTATTCAACATTGCGGAAATCGAGAAAAACTCGATTACGACGAAGAAAAGCACTTTTGCAACAATGTAAAGCAATGATGCAGAATTTGAGTAGCATATGATGGAAAAGTTGCTAACGTCTCCTTTCTCCACTTTTTGTATGTGGTTACTTCATGGACTTACTTCATATTTTTGAAATACTTCATAAATCGTCCCAAAGGTTGTTAGACTCTACACAGCTGCTAGAACCACCGGCATATGTATATCGTCGTTTACGAGACCATGTTATGGAAGGAAAGTAACTTTTGTAAAAATACTTTCGTAGCGATTTTTCATTACGTTTGGCACATCTCTTGAGTGGTGACTGCGTAAATTGCAATACATATTCAGATTGTTCATGTGACCGGATATAAGCATATCTACACACTTGTCATTAGGTTCCCTGTTATATGTTGAGTGAAAATATGAATAAAAGCTCAGAATCTCAGGCTGAATGTTTCGTTTAATAAAAGAGAATAAAAGTTTTGCTACTTGCCGAAATAATTTAAATTAAATCCTTTAAGGATTTGTTTGTGTTAGTATTGTTATTAAAGTATTAAAGCGCTTGGCCTCCGGTAAAAATGGAAAATCCATTAAGGCGATTAAAAGGAGATGTCGAACACAGGTTTGTTGTATCTATGTTTGTGTATGTTGTCAAAATAGGATATATACATACAAACACTTACCGTACGCATGCACACAAGCACCCACCGATAGAGATATTACCGAGCATCCATTACTTGACTTAAACTTCGGAGCAACGCTAACATCAAACAATTGCTGGTTACTGTTGACATCATTACATTATATAACATATATATATATATATATATATATATATATATATATATATATATATATACATACACACACGTATTTGCATGAAAACATGAACAATCAATGGAAGGTGTTATCTAAAACTGAATCTATTTGAAAATATTTTATAGTTGAAATACTCCGACACTTGTTCGATGGCCAGAGTGGAAAAGTAGAGAATGAATTCAGGTTTTTAAGTAAGTACGCACAAAATTATATCATCATGCAGAGACACATGATTACACACAAAACGCACGCTTGCATCTTAACAGGCGTTTACGTATTGCTTCACACATAGATTGAAATGTACACGAATTTAATTATGTGTGTATGTATGAACGTATAGATATGTGTGTATATGTAAAAGGGTAATCGTTTCCAAAAGCATGTAGGTATGTATGTATGTATGTACATACACATGTATACATATATAATGAACATTGGATTTCTGGAACAATCACAATAATTTATGTAACTGACTTTTGCAACGCCATCAACTAAAGACAATTTAACACTTTGCCTGTATGCGTCATATGAATACCAATATATGAACACATTTACACACATTCGTTTATGTACACATATAAATGTGTACATATATATATGCAAGCAGAATAGTGCATGTACAAATATATAATTACAAAAGAAAGAAGGGAAGAAAGAGTGAAAGATGGAAAAAAGGTCTAGAAAAGAACAAAAAGACAAAGTAAGTAAAAAAAATTATATTCAGCTGTGGTCGAACAGAAAGTTCTATATCCGTTTGTTAAAAAAAAAAAAAAAAATGCCGAAAAAGTAGACTCAAAGAAATACAAAGAATGAATTTTCGATACTCCACAATATTGGGTTAACGATGACAATTTGTTCCATTTTTATACAGGATTACCTAGAGAGTAAAACATTCTAATTGTTTTGCTATGTAGAAACGTTTCTTCATCGATTTGGCCTGTTTTCAATTCTAACCTAAGCATAACGGACTGCAGTGCTTTACCCAATTTTGAAGTCGACGTGTCCGTTTTAATCGACCAGGAGAATGTTTACCACAGACATTGCTCGGACGGGCAGACGGTAAATGCTGAGTTTGGTTCGGAATTTAATATTGATCAAATCTATATATACGCTCGGGAGTCTCTAAAGCGCTTTTTTCGGATGTCGCAAACAACTAAACTGACTAACTGAATATACCCTACTTCCTTCGGTGCCGGGTATAACAACGAAAAAGCAAAACGGTTGTGTAGACATTATGTCTCTCAGTAGGACTTTGTTTGAATTGATTAGAAATCGAAAATTTTGATCCGCAAGTATGTATATCTACCATATAACCAAATGCGGTGCATACGTGCGCAGATGATCCAATCAATGCTCATGCTTGCTAATGTATAATATGTACAGAAGTAAAACACACGCAAATATGTCCATAAATGTATCTATATATATATATATACGGATGACTGTCGTTATTTCCTTTTAATTTATAATGGGTGGGGTGATATGTATGAACAGGCTTTGTTTTACATAACGTTCTTTCATATTATTTTTTTATTTATTTATTAATTTATTTATTTAACGTTTTTTCTTTTTTTTTGCTTGTTCTTGTTTTCTTTGACGGCATACTTTCACAATGTTCACTATATTCTCTTATATGTAAATTTATGTACATTAATAGGTGTATATTGTCATCTGTGGACCTGTATGACGCGCGAGTTTGCGGGTTGAGGATAATATAATAACATTATCGCACATTCAAGCTTAGAGTAGTTTGTATACACAATAGCTATCTGTGTATTGTGTCATAGCACATATTCGAGTGTCTATTTAAGTGTCTTTGTATCTCCGTTTAGTTTTACTTTTTTTGTTTTTCTTTATATTTCTTGTGCATATGTTTGTGCGTTCAACACAAAGAATTCTATTCAGTTTTATCAGCCGTTATGTTAAAATAATGCCGACAGCTGCTGCACAAACAGATATTAAAACAATAGCTGAATAACATGATGGGCGGCTTTGTTCGCATATCATAACTTTAGTGTCTGCTGCATCGCAATGACTGTTGACTGCTGACTGCTGACTGCTGCACTTGGTGTTGGTTGTCCAACAATCACTGAACAGTCGAGTCGAGTGTTGCATGTATCGGACATTTTAAATGTCGATAAAGTATACATCGTATGAATTAATTAACGTTTGGGGATATAATATGATATGAAAAAATATGGTGTGTGTTCGGTACTCGTTCCCTCACATTTTCTATATTCTAGAACATAACTATAAGAGGAATCAAATAATTAATGCTCTTTGATGCCTTTCATACTGGCTGTGGTCTTCATTAGCATAGACATTACTTAAGGGGACAATATTCTTTTAAGAAAGCTTGCATTGTCAACATTAGTCATCATCACTTTCTGTTAGGGTAAGATATTTTTTGTCGGCATGTCCCCAATTTACGTCAATATATTACAGAAAATCCTCCCACATATCTAACATCACTATAAATTTCAAAGAAACTATTATACTATTATATCCTACTGCCTGCCTAAGTATTATGAAATCTGCGTCAGTTTTCTTAAACAAAACATTTGGAACAAATCTTGTGCAGATTATTAAGGTTATACGTAGAAATGAAGTAACCTTTCTTTGAACACGTTCGGAATATAAGTAAGTTACAGTACAGCAAGATGTCTCAATATCTTAACCATTAAAATGTTTTCGAGTGTTGATATAAAAAGTGCAGTTCTGAAGAAATTGAAGTTTGTGATATCCCATTGAAATAGACTGACGTCTTTGAATCAAAATTCAAGCCATGAAGAAAAAATCCATTCGAAAAATCCGAAGTTTGTAGCCTAACAACGAAACAACATTAGTTACTGAATTCAAATGCATTTATTCTCCTCTGCATTATATTATATTATATATACATTCGAAGGAGTTATCGCATCTGGTAAATGTGGTCGATTCTGACACAATTCCTTATCTATCTTTTTCAAGTTTACGTCTGCGACGTCACCGATATCAACAGCCGCTTTGCTTTCATGATGAATGCATCGGTCAACTACCAACATTCATTTCACATTGCGAACAATTTTGAATATAATCTTCTTTGAAGCGCTACAAGCTGATCAACTTCTTTCAAACTAGGCTCGTCCTACTATATATTATTGGACGCCGCATAGCAGGATTCTCATGTAGCGCGTTAGTCATACTTAAAAAATAAATTCTATTCCTTTGAGAAGGACGCAGAAATCGGTGAAAACATTTCATTGGATTGCATTCTTTATCTGAACTCAATGGTTCGAGATTCTTCGTAGGTAATTCATTAATTCATTAATTAGGATTTTTTATACTGATTCCAGTCTTAGCCTTCTAAACAGCTGGTCACAAATACAAACAATCATTTCAAAAGTGATCGCGCATAACTTCAATGTTGATCACATTCAAAAAAGCAATCATTGCTTATGGAACTTTCAATGTACATGCAATGCATCCGTCAATAAATCCCGGAATTAAAGAAAATAATATTTTCAACAACGCACTCTATTTGCATATTGTTATAGGCAGTTCAACGTTTCACTTACATTTCGATTCATTTCGATGTCTTTTATATAGTGCTGTCTTTTTTATAGATGTCAAGAGCGTGCTGTCTTTTTTATAGATGTCAAGAGCGTGAAAATATACTTCAGTTCACGCAATTGATCAAAATCTCTTGTTCTGAGAGCAACCTTTTGAAATAGATATTAGTGGCTGGGTGCGAAAGAATACGGTGCGGAAGAAATGAAGACTAATTAAATAATCACTTTGCTCTATTGCTATGCTTAGTAAACGTCAACTGCCAGTGTCGGATTTAATTCAAGATCACTTTTCTCTTGAAAATATTGAAGCAGTCATCAAAGGATCCCAAAGTCGACGGCAACGCATTCCAGAATCGATCTGGCCGGACAATAAACGAACGTTCAGCAAAAGAGTTCGATGCATGTGGTATTGATATAAAAAGAGTTCCTACTCGATCTAAAAAACTGTAACACGATTTGGCAGTTGTGACTGAACGATTTTGTAGAGATAGGTTAATAGCCTAAGTTTTGAGCAGTTATGGGGAGAGAATTTCATAAAAGTAATGAATGAACGAACCGGTGTACTATCTGATCTCCCATTATACACAAAACGTATAATGACCCATCAACTTAAGTCTATCGAAATTATAAGATAGACAGACGGACATAAGACATGCGTAATTGTATATTTAAACCGAACTGGTAAGTGCAAGTTCAGATTGTATGATTTCCGTAGCGTCAGACAGATTTTAGCAGAAATGCTGTCCAAGTGCACGTCAAAGTTAAGTTTGCGATACAAAATTATCCCCAAACATGACATGGTGTCTACCAAATCAATAGCATTCTCCTTTAATCTAATACGAAAATTGGGGGAACCAGACCGTGAAAAGTTAAAAAGCATAACATTGTTCTTACTTGTCTTCATATAGAGCGTATTCTCCATCATTTACAAGTCGATCCGTGCTAAAGATTCGTTAATCACAGCCGCGAATGTGTAAATATCAGTTCGATCGCAACTATGAGGCAAGAAAATATTGTCTATATAAGGAATAAATCTAAGATTGTCGCCTATCAAATCGGAAAAATCGTTCGCGAATAGATTGAACGGTAAGCGATCTAGGATGGTATCCGCAAGAGAAGAACTGAGGTCGTCCGCTGACACAAATTGTTTGAGGTTAGAGATATATGGACACATAAGCTTGTATGCGCAACTAGCGAAATCCTTTTTATCACATAATATACTGACGGGTAATAAAGGGATTGACTTCCTCCTATTGGCTCGTGTGAGAGCATTGCTCAATCGCTTGTGTCTTGTGTCCTATGGCTCCACAAGTTCTAAATATAATCATTTTCTTGCGAACGTTTAGCCACCTGGCGTCATAAGTAGAACTGGATCTTGGAAAATTGTGCACAAGACGCTCTAGACCCTTCGGACGTAGGTTTGGCTAACTGCTTGAGTTTCTTTTGCATAAGCGGCAACATTAAATGAGTCAGCCAAATTCAGGAACCATACAATATAACCAGATCCACTAAGCTAGTCAGCAATATAATACCTGTTCTGTCTTCAAATGTCTTCATCTGTTGTGTCTTTATATGTCTACATGTTGGAATGTGACCTACAGTTTTAATATTTAGTTTGGTTTAATCAAATGCGATTCTAAAGGTTTTGTTCAATAATTCATGCAAGCTGCTGAATGGATTCGTTCACAAACACAAAAAGAAAGACAAAAAGAAATCAAACTCTTTGATCAAAATCTTTGGCTTCTTCTTAAACTTTACTTTTAAATCGTTCTTTAGGGTGATAACATTTTTTACATTCACCCAAAATTACGAAAGAATTGCATAGGAGTTAAACGGAAAATTTCTAGATCACATTGACGAAGATCTCACATATTGATATAATTCAAATGCTGCTGACCGCATGTTAAGTTAGCCAAACAACATCTTGAACAACACAGAAATAATGATGTGACAGTGTCATCTATGTGCCGCATTACGAAGTGCCTCAATGTTCTGAAAAAAAGTGCCCTCATGTGCTCGTGTATTCATTGCTTTAAATGCGATCAAGTTAGACGTCAAAGTTTCTTTAGCTAGGAAGGATTCTATTTGCTGATAGTACTATGCTTTCGTCTCTGGAATTGTCATATATAGTGCATTCATACTAAGGGGGACTGCAACAATTTTGTCAAACGACTTTGCTTCAAAAGTTTAGACGGTTAGATTGCAGTCAACAGCAAGCAGTTATTTATTTCATCGATGATCTTCACTATAATTACATAATTTAAGCATTTAACCTTAGGAGCGTTCGACAGCAATGTATATTGTACTCAGTAACGAATACATGCGCATAAACATATATGTTAAACATATGGTGAATAGGTGCGTGCAACTTAGACTTCTGCGTCGAGAATTTCATCTAAATGATGTGCGGTCTTAGTGGTTCCTTTTACTTTTTTTACTTTTATTTTTGCTATGAAGGCTGATGCTAAATTTTATTCTATATAGTCATGAATTTTTATTTAATAAAGTAGCCGGATACGACGAGCGAGTAAAATTTCTTTTTCTTATATTTCGTTTGTCATTGAAATTTTCAATTTTTTTTAAATCGTAGGTAGTGTCGTCGTAATATTCGATTTTTTGATTAATTGCTTTGTAGACTTTTCACTTGAGGAAAATATGATTTTTAAACAGTTTTAACTGAAATCAAGGAAACGTCTAAAGGACTAAATTAAAATGATCCGCAATGAAAAGGCTTTACCGAAAGGCTGTACCATTTCTTTTGAAGAAGTTATCTTGAACTGGATTAGTAGCGCACAAGTAAATAATTGATTGCTCTTGCATAGTGTTATTGTTTATGCGTTACATTAATTATGGTACATGATATATTAAGTTGCGTGGATGTATGCGACATTCGAAAGGGCTTCATCTTTTTTTGATTATATATTGATCGATTCGAAATCATTTTTCGTATCTATTCAAGCTTAAGTTTATCCATCCGTCCGATAACTGTCCATCCATAAGTGTGTATGTGGCGTGTACGTGTGTGTATAGGTTGCATTTTTCGGGAACACTGACGTGTCTTAGTCGAAGGACGAAACCTATGGACGAAAACGATTGGATTGGATCACATTTACATATACTTCCCACAGGGTGCCGGCACATAAAAAAATGTTTAATTTTCAAAACTCTCTCTCTCTCTCTCTTTCTCCACAGCCACATAACTGCTCCTACGAAAATCAACCTTCTTCATGGCATCTCAGTTTTGAGACTTTATGATGAAAATTAATCCATAAAATTAATTCCATATAAAAACTTATTGTACTAAATTTAATTTTATTAAAACTTAATTCTTCGGACTTTAGCCCCTGCGCATATTCTAGCCCATGCATAGTAACACTTTATTAAGAAAAAGTAGATGAAGAAAATTAATGAGACTTTTTGTACATATTAGGCGAAATGAAGTACGGTATCTTAAGGTTGATGTTGCCCCGATTACAATGCATTCACTTGTGTTATTTGTAAATTTTATTAACTGAACAAAAAATAAGTTTTTGTCCTCTTTTAGTGTTATATAAATCGAAAAAGTTTATGTGTATGCAAGCGAACTATTGTTTCCCCATCATTTTATTACATTTAGGCCAACGATATTGACACACAAAGTTATCACAACTTTGCGAGAGAAAGTTTCTATGGCATTAAATTTGTATGCCCTACACTAACTGCGGCATAGGGTTTATTAAAATTGTCTATGTAAACATCTGATGTCTGTCCGTGAAATCTGTGTTCAAACGGTGACAATTTTTGATTAAGTAATTTTCGCGAAATTTCATACACTGATGTGTTTTGTCCCACGGCCGAAGCATATTTAATATGGATTGAATAGGGTCATCTTTTCGGTTGTCCTCATATAACGCCTTATTTTAAAATCACCGTTATAAGGAAAAAATGCATAATATTCATAGTATTAGTATTTCGATTCCTTGAATGAATGTGAAAAATTTGGATTGGATGGTGCAATCCTTGGAACACGTTCTCCGATCATTAACTGCTTACGAAAACCAAAACTGTATTTACCAAATTTATAACACGACACATTCGAGCCTACTCCGCATGAGATTTGTCATGAATGGCAAGCTTTCATACGGCCGTAAAGTCTAAATTTTAATGCTTTCTCGCAAAAGTAAGCTCACGTATATAAGGGGTCGCATCGAAAGTATGTCTTTACATGGAATCAATGCATATATTTTCCGAATAAATGTAGAATCGTATTAACCGAGACTGCGTAAGGCATTTAATAGTCGAGCTTGCCGGATTGTAAGACCTTTATTTATTTTTTAGTTGTCGTTTGCAGTTATTTAACTTAAAATTTCACAAAGGAAAGCATGGATTTACACTCCATATACATGCATGTTTATGTATATCCAAATGTACGATAAATTAAACATTTGGTCTGTAATTCTAAAACTACTTCTACACCCATCGCTGAAGGCTATCATAATGTTTGCAACACCCAGACGGAAGCTTCAGGGACCCTATAAAGTATATGTATTCTTGATCAGCATGAAATCCTGAATTAACTAAGCTACGTCAGTCCGTCTGTGTGTCTATATGGTGAGTGTTGTTGACGCACTCCTGGTCGCAAATATGAAGATATTGACTTGACATTTGGTAGGATCACTGGAACCTTCTCTATGAAGTTGGTATTGGTAAAATGGGCCAAATTGGCCAGAGCATAAGATGGAGAAAATCGACCATGCCTACGCAAATTTGCAAATGATTCAATTTTATTTTATTTTATGTTTTCACTTTTATGACGTTTTTTTGCTAAGATAGAATGGTTAAAACTATTTTGTACATTCGTCAAATGAGGGCACATTGTCTGCCAAAAAAGGGTTAATTCTAAACTAAATATGGTGGACACTACGACGCAGTGCATTAACTTTTTGTTAGAAATACCATTGATGTGCGTATCAAATAAACGAACTCGGACACTACAATGCGATAAGCTAAGTGTGTTAGTTCTAAACGAATTGTTGTGGACGCCACAATATGATGGATTAATTTTCTTTTTAATAATACCATCGATATGGGTATTAAATAAAATGACTCGGAGAGTAGAATGCGACAGGCTAAGTGTGTCAATTCTAAATTAATTATGGTAGACGTCACGACGTGGTAGATTAATTTTTCTTAACAATGCCTCTTAATGAAGTAGAAGGTGAAAGATAAAATTTATCCCATGCAATTTTTTATTACCACTTTTTGAATTTGAATTTTAGTTTATTTGGAAACCACAACCACAATCCGCTAATTTATAAATTGAAATGCATGCAATGAGTTTCTCAGAGAGCATGCTTTCATGATTTAAATTTTATCTTACTGTTCGCCAGCAAAGGAAAGTACTGCTTCACACAGCATTTTCTTGTGAAATATTTCCGCATCGTCCCCCTTTTATTTGTCTTATTTAATGATGACGTAACTATTTCCTTTTGCAGCACAAGAGTTGCTGATTACTACCTACCTATATACCTACGATGTTAGAATTTTCCACTCGTCAGGGCCAACGGAATTTTCGTTTTAATTTATTAACATGGAAAATGCTGGCCTTTCCCGTCGAAGGGAATGTTACCCACTAATTATTATGTTGGTAGTTACGTCATTGATAGTGCTTCTAAAACAATTGTTAGCAAAGCCAAATCGGTTTTAGGATCTGTAAAGAGAGGATATAGATAATTTGATGGTCTTCAGGTCAGTAAATGCGTCTACATGACTCAAGGGGACTTGGATTGCTTATACCTCTAACCATTGATACCGTATTGATTTGATGGTATGACCATAATGAAATTGTTTAATGTCCGCGCTTTGTAGTTTAAGGTGGGAGCCTTTTCGTGCCATCCTTCCATATGCATGTCATAGATTAGAATTCATTGATCTTTCCACATTAAATAAAAAAGAATAGATAAGTTAATAAGGGATGTCGGATAGTCCAAATTGCTTCCCGATATCTCTTTCAATGCTCCCAGTACGTATATTCGGCATTATATGCCTGTTAAGTTATAGCAATGCAACATTAACTTTAACCTCCACGATCTTTTTCGTACACTTTTTGTTATATGTAATAAAAGGCGATAACTAAGATTTCGTGCAAAAGCACGACATATAACATAAGGAAAAGTTATCATATGTAAATATATTTCAATGTAAACTTTATTTAATTGCAATTAATTAATTTTCAGATTCATCTATCGGCTGATATTAAGATAGTTGTACCGAGCAATTTTTTTTCTTTTTTCTTAAACAAATAAATGAATAAATCAATAAAATATTACTACACCAATGAAACATTTTCAACGGCCCATATGCATGCATATTGACTTTATATATAGGCTATATGCTATATATATATATAGTCTTCACCATGACATATTATTTATGTGAAATTTTGTTATCTCAGCTATGATAAAATAAAATGAAATCATATCCAATATAATTATAATAAAATCTTATTCAATCAAATTTTATTATATATATATAGAATGCATTTGCTTTGCATATATAATCATTCCGCTACATGCCCCTACATTATTCCTTTGCTTAAAGGCCACATTTAAAAAGCAAAAATACCGATAAATTTGGACAAACATTCCCCAATCAATCGAGAAGGGAATCTTTGAAAATATTTGCGATTTTCGTACGTAAACGCCCACAGTACGCAGAGCGTAATGCAGCCTAGAAAAAACACCGATCAATTTTTTTCGCCTATGTTTTTCGTCTATAACCGCCGACTGCGTGAAAATATTTCGGAAAACCAATTACCCAAATAATCAGCTAAACCTCATGCATGTTCGGTCCAAAGATGCCACTGATAGATCTACTAACACGCGCAATATTAATGCGAAAATTTGAAGTCCAACTTTTTTGTAACCTTGGATGCGTAATCGATCAAACGATACTTGTGTTAAATTTCCGCTTCTTATCTACATTTTTGCGATTGTGTATGTGCGAAAATAGTTATCGATCAAGGGGATAAGCAACCATTTTAGCAGATATGGAGTAAAGCAAAAAAAAATCAGCAGTTGTAGGGTGGGAACGTACATGAAATTCGTATTAGAACAAGGATTATTTATCGCAAGACGGTGAAGTGCTTTTAAACGATCGCACTAACCGTATAATCGAAAAATGTTTGTTTATTAATAAACGAAAATTGTGCATAATGCCCAAAATTATTTATTTAATTTCAACATATGCTCTGTTTTCGTAGGTATAAGTCTGCATAGAAATGGATATGTGTGACTTCTGAGCTATTTGCTGATTTAAAGGATGTATCTGGCATGGAGGCTTCCAAAAGTTTCGAAACGATAGGATGAGTGTATTTTCAAATTTTAATGAGATGACATGGTAAGAGTGCAAATGTTCTTTTCCTCTCTATTTGCAATAAAAGAAATTGTGATTTCAACGCAGGACTAACAATTGTTCCTATAAATGCAAGCGCAACTAAAGTCGATGATATTGTTGAAATCTCTCTATATATTTTCATTATATCTGTGTATATATATATATATATATATACATATGTGCATATCTGTGCATGCATAAACGAATATCTTTTTGAATGTGTGTATGGATCTGTATCTGTATATATATATCTATATATATATATATATATGTGTGTGTGCATGGTTATGTGTTTATGTATGGATATATGTAACAAATGAATTAAACATTTATAACTGTGAATATTTACTCAAGTAAATTGAATTTTTTTTTTTTTTTTTTTGCACGGAGAGAAGCGGTAGAAGATTCAATTCAATTTCGTATGCATACACGTACACATTAGGGTATCCGTGTGTTTACGCAAGTACATATATGTAAGTACATGAAAATAATTTTTGCATAAGCAATCATACATTCACTCATCCAGCTGTAACTGTCATCTGGATAAACTGAATAAGACAATGAAAAATCCCATCATGCTCTTGTTCGCGTATGCTTCGTGGGTGAATTGGGGTGCATGTAGGAATGTTTGTCTGTGTGTGTGTGTGTGTGTATGCGAATAATTGTTCTCCTTTTTTTATTTCAAATTTCAGTGCTATTATTATATATATATATATATATATATATATATATATATATATATATATATCTGAATATTTTTATTTAATTTATAATTTTAATTTTATTACACATTCTCTGTCTCTCTATGCTAAAATTATATATCTACCTATGTAAAATGGCATGAGTAAAGTGCTAAGGCAAGCGCCAATATTTTAAATTTACACGCGATATAATATTAAATTTTTTATGAAGACGTGTTATACCGCGTGTCATATTCCTAATGAAATCAATAAAACTTTTATTGATATTTTTATCGGGCAAATTCATATCATTTGATACGGTTAGTGAATTTTTTTTAAATTGAGGCAAAAATTAAACAGTGCGTCAACAAAACAAAAATATGCTTAAGCATGGCGCTTACATTTGTCCAAAGTAGTTAGAACTTTACTTACATAAATCACGTTGCGTTGACTTTGTTACTTTCTATAATAATAAAGAAAAATTAAATACATATATAAAGTAGGTGAAAATGCTGATAGATGAATATTTTGCGTGTTGCGTTTTTTATTTAATTTCTTTGCTCACTAGTATGCTATATAGAAATCCGATAGCATTATTTGGAAGCGTGGAAGCTGTGCAGAGACGAAGAAAAGGTTGGCAAAAAACAAAGGACGAGGGAGAGAGAATAAATTCGCAAGTATTTGTCCGTAAATTTTTACCCAATAGTTGGCTTTGAAGTCTCGTATCATTGTGACGGCTAATCTTGTCAAGGCATAGTAAAAAGTATTTGCAACGTGACTGTCTATAGATTATTGCAAAAAAGTTTCGCCATTTTCTACTACAAACGAAAATAATTGAATTTTAGGTGTATATGGTTCGATCAAAGCGATCGCGCATCTCTTGTTTTCAAAAGAAAAAAAAAATAGGCGATGCTTATGAAGCAAATACTTTATCAAAATCACTGGCATATAAAAATGATTCGATAGTTTTGGCACTAGAAAATTCCATGTTCCAGACACGCAATCATTGATAAAGCACCTTATCGCATCCCCGAAATTGTCCAAGTAAATGGCAAAATTTTATTGACCAATACAATACATATTTGGTTTAAATAAGCTTGTCGGTCGGTCGGTCCCTTTTTTATTCTTGTGTTCAACCTATAGATCGTAATTTTGGAGATATTTTAATGAAATTTCGCACACTGATGTGTTTCGGCTCAGGGACGAACTCCGCGGTAAATGGTTTGGTTTGGATCCCTTTTTCAACCTTTTTTTTTTATATAGCATTTTGTTTTGAAATGTCGTGACATGAATAACCCTATGGTAGTGTACGGCATTTGATAGTGGGTCATGATTGACTATAGTGTTTTTACTTGTTTTATCTTAACCCTAAGTCTAGCACTTTCGTATGTGAATTCTTAAATATTATTAAGTCTTTTTTATTTTTTTCAACTGAACAACTTTAAGAGATGATCAAATTTTTAATTAACACAAGGTGGTATAATTCGTAGGAAATTAATTGCAGTTGCTTCCTTAATATTATGCGCGTTCGTTTTTTTTTTTTTTTTATTAAATATCCTCAAGGCTTTTTAAAATTAAAAGTAAATATAGTTAACTAGTTTTTAGATTAATTTTTGCAAAACACTTTTACTTTCCTAAAGAAAGCTCAATGAGTATTATATGAATAAAAATGTATTATTACTATTACTTCATTTTTATTCAAAAAAAAAAAATAAAAATAAAAAATTGTATTAAAAAAAAAAATAAATAAAAGTTTACCAATACATTGCTATGTGGACGATTTTTCGATAGATACCAACCGGAAGAAATCGATTCGATCATCGCTTATTATGAATGATACCTTCGCTTCGGCGTATAAACTTTATAAGCTTCATTAACAGTTTTCCCTTGCACGCGAAAAGCGCATTAAAGCTTATAAGTAAAATAACATTCACTAATCTGATAACAAGCAATAAGTAAGAAGTAATACGGCCCGTAAGCACAAATGAGTGAATTAAAATTCATGACTCAATAGCCCACTCGGACATGTATGAAAATGAAATAAAAAATGCAAGTTAATAGTGAAACTGTGTAGCAATATAATTGAAATTCATAGTTCGAATAAGAGGAAAATTGAAACGCACAGTTTGTATAGGCAATCTTTGTTTAAGACATTGGTTATGTATTTTTTCAAAAAGATTTAAAAAAAGTGTATCGAAGCAGCTTTTCATGCCAAGCACTTAATGATTCTAGATTCTGATTAGAGAAGGCAGTACCGTCAGTCAGTAGCTTCAATTCTTATTTCCATTATTATTAAGTTTCCAGCTCGCTTTCTAACTGACACGATTTCGTTGTTGTCGATTCGTTCGAACTTTACATGTAATACATGTGCCTTCTATTTCTAAAGCCATATCCGACGCATGACTCTGATAAAATAATTTGTTTCCTTTATTCCTGGAACAAATAAAATATAAAGAAGGCGTGTGATCCTTGCCGCCACAATTAAAACAGAAATTTTTTAACTTTCCATTGACTGATTGTTACATTTTCTTTGATCGCCAGAGCTCCTTTTCGCTTAGGCTCATCTCTTCATCGATCTGCTTTCACCAAAGTCGCTCTTACTACCGGACTCCCAGGCACTTTTGGATCCGTTATATTGGAATGGAAGGGACCTTAGCGTAGTAGTAATAAGCGTATTATCTGAACTTGGTTTTTTTTTTTTTATCCCAACTCTGAACCCGTTCTACTAATTTTCCCAATTTTACAATTACAAAATAGCCGCATTTCCTTCAAGCTTCTTTCCAAAAAACAAAGGAGCTTTGGTTAAGCAAACAATTGGTCGATTGGTTTAGTTTCACAAGCTCAACAAGTTGCAATATCTTGCACGCTTGAACTTGCGACTGCAGTCACAACAACATACTGACTGTGCTTCTGCGCATTTGCGTTTCTTTTTCTAATTTCTTGTACTGTTTGGATGTATCTTATTCATTAGGGCGTATGCCATCTCGCATCTCAAGCTCACTTGGCATAATTTTCATGTGGGAAAAATCCCTGACATGTCTTCAATCGCTTCAATCAGTTTTTCAATTTTTCTTGCTAGATTTCAATTTTATAACCGACAAAATATTACTTTTCTGCCGCCAAAATAAAAATACCTATGAAACGTTTTTCAATTGGAACCGTCCGGCCATATAATCCCTTCAAATGGAATAATAATACGAATTATTAACGTAACTGCATAGCATGTGTATGTAATTGCAATTCACAGTTCGAGTGCTAGGAAAACTGCGAAAATTGCTAATGGCAATTAAAGACAATAAACACCCTACTCGATTAATACCTAAGGATCGTAGGTATGAATAGAATTTGTTTTGTTTTTGCTTTATTACCACCAGCAAACGAACGAGGTCGGTTCATTTTGGTGAAGAGTTTGCAACATACAGAAGGAAGCTTTAGAGCCCTTATAAACTATATATATATTCCTGAGCAGTATCTGCTCATGCGTGTAATATCTGTGATGAATATTCTCGCAATCGTATGAATTCAGATATCGTCTCCGAATTTAGTCAGAACATTGGAAGTTATTGCGCAAAGATTGACAATGAAAGTAGTAGAGATCGATTAAGGGACGCATCCACAGTGCAAAGGTGAGAGCGGCTTTGTTTTCAACGAAAGGGCGGCGATGTTATGACATCTTTGCTGTCGACAAACTCTGACTGCTGCCTTTAAATTACAGGTCGCAGTTGCTTGACTTGCCGTAAGCAAAATATAATGGAGTTTATTATGCAATCTAGCAACTACAGCTTTTCCACACAGTATACAAAATTGTTCTAATCCCACCACATTATCTTCATAAGCACACATGCGCATTTTATAATGGAATGGAAAACATTTCTTTGGCTTAATCAGAATTTTTTACGCATTATTGTCATCAGCTGGTAAATTTTTAAGTACTTCTTAAAAATGTACTACGTCCCTCCCATTCTCATGTATATTCGTATTTCAAAAGTGTTCTTGAATTTTCTTTTTTTTTGCACAAAGTCACGAGGATTGAACGCATGCATCTATTAACCCGCAACAAAGAAAAAAAAGGTTGTTTTACGTACGGCGTTACCTCCAGTCGGAAGTAATAAAAACGGTAGTAGTTCTCTTACATCTAATCCAACGCCAGCTGTCCAATTATGACTTGGATTCATATACTATATCAATTGACGCCCTAGTACCACAAGCATTTTAAAGGGAAATTGTTCTTAAGCCACCCAGAATGTCTGCCTGGTCGCCTATATATCGAAGGGATTTGAAGAAGAAGAAAAAAAAGATGTCTACATTGCAAAGTTCATTGTCGTTGGAATTGTCGCTTTTCTCTCGTTCAATAAAAGGAACAAATGTTATAATTTGTTTAATGTGCCAGGAAGAGTAAAAAAAAAAAGTAAAAAAGTGTTAAGAGTGAGAGACGTTTGTACCCTTCGATTGATTTTGCATCATATAATTTTCCATTTGATTTCTTAAGGAGCTGTTCTTCGTCAAAATATTTCTATTTAGGCTGGAGAAGTTCTTCAGTTTTTTTATTATTGTTATTATTTTTGTGCCCCTCTGCTGCGTCAACTTCGTCTTCTTGTTCGTGTTCTTCTTTTTTAAATTCAATTTCTTTTACTTGCTTCTTTTAAAATATGCACAAGTAAGGGGTGGAAGGAAAGAAAAAAGTGCCCAAAAGCGTAAGAAAAGTTTCTGTTTTCGATAAATGTATGTATGTATGTATGTATGCGTGTATGTATGTATTTTAGTTTGCGATATATGCATGCATTTCTTATAACTAAAAGTTGATAAAATATTTTATATAGTCTTTTAGTTTTTTTCTTCTTTAATGATGAAAAAGTTTCGTTCGACTTCTTTATACATGCACATATATATATATATATATATATATATATTCTTTTTTTTTTTTTTTTTTTTGAATTGTGCGAAAAGCTTTTTTCTTGATAAAAAATGAAAAAATGTAAAAAAAGAAAAAAATAAAAAAATAACAAACAAATAGTAAAACATATGGTTATGTATATGTTTGATAAATTTACATGCATATTTATGTTGTGTTCAAATAGAAGCATGCAGAAGCACACAAGCATTTCAACATGATTAAAATGATAGTTAAATGAATTTATTGTACGTGATTTACTCAGTAGAATTGATTTATTACAACATTTTAATGGGAGATGAAACAACATATTCATGTGTTCATGTAGTTGTTTTTGTTATTGTTCTTGTTGCCGTTAGTGCTTCAACAATAGATTCACTTGTCTATGCAATTGTGTTTGGTATGCAAAGAGTACTTGTGGTTGTGCGCCTCGGTTGGTTTTTCCTATTTCGTACTTTTTATTCATTTCCGTCGGTTTTTTTTTTTTTTTTTTTTTTTTTTTAACTATAGTTTCTTGCTAACGTTCCACTTTTACTTATTTCAGTTACAGTGTGAATCTTGACTCGAGTTGTTCCTTTCAACTTTGCTATGGTTGGCATGGTTCATGAATTTTTGGTTTACCAATCCATTAAAGCCATCGGAGCTTTTAGTTGACCATTGCGGTTGTTAAAGAAAAAAAAAAAAAAAAAAAAAAAAATTTATAGACAACTCTTTACACGGATAAGAAAAAAAAAAAAAAGTATAAAAAAGATATAAAAAAAAAAGCAAAAATGAACAAAAACATAGGGAAAAGGACGAGAAATCTCTTCGAACGATTAATAGCACATATCATGAATTGCACACATAGGCACACACATACATACACGCACACAGCGCGCACATACAAACATACATACGTACATACACCCAAACAGTCTTATACTAACCTATGGATAGATATCTACACATTCCCATAAACCCTAAAATTGATAATATGTCCAAAAGAATGAGATGAAGAAGAATAAGAAGAAGAAGGGAAAGTGAACAAAAAAAAAAGAAAAAGGAACAGAGACCGAGACAGAGACAGAGACAGAGAGGCTTGAATATGTGTTCACTCAAAGAGAAGTTTGTTGAAGGAAATAGTTGTTTGTTCAAGCGCAAAAAACGTGTATGGCAGGATGTGTGTGCTATAAATTTTGTAAAATAATATACAAGAGCGAGGGAATCGTTAAATAGTAATTCCATCAGACACTATATTGCTTTGAAAGACAATTCCCGTAGCATTTGAAAATGAAGAAGGAAACTAAGTGCAAGATAAGGTAACCTTTAGTTTCTATGTCGAGGACATTTTATGGTTTCCAACAATACTTGCTACTATAATTATAAGTGCGACTGATTTCATATAACTGTTTTACTGCTTGACTTAATTTTTTTCTCTTCGATCCTCACAAAGTATTTTAACTCATTACAAGAGCGATCATAATTAAAAATGGGTGAAGGGAAGGGGGGGATTCTCTTTACTTTCAATGCGAACAAGTTATACAAACACATTCAAAAACAAATTTCAACGTTCATATTGAGCTGGCAGGCCGTCACTGATGGAATTTTATGCAATAAAGTTTTCATTGCTTTATAGTCAGAAAAGTAAAAAACTAAATTTACGCATACTAATGATGTTATATTTAATGTGCACCTAATAGGGCGAACTTTGCTCACATCTATCTATCGATTCTGGCTGCAAAATCGAATCTAGCTGGCAGCACGACGACATTATATAAAGCCATTAGCTGTTGTTGTTGTACGTATAGGGAAATAGGTAAACTATTTTCTTTTTCTATAAAATCTCTGACAAAACTTTGGCCTGATATTGTACGTTACGTGCAACAATAACAGCAACAATAACAATCGACCATTCATTGTTCAGTGTGTTATGCACATGTGTATATGCGTAGATGAGGTGCCCTTTTTTTTTTTTTTGTTTCATTTTTACAATATAAAGTGCAATTATAATGATATGCATGTCACAGATGCGGTTATTTTTGTTGTTGCATTTTATGGGCATGTGTATATGCATGTGCCTGTGTATTTACTCATGTATTCATGTATATGCTTTTCTTTTTTTTTTGTTTTTTGTTTTTTTGTTTTTTTGAAACAAGTCCATGGGGTAACATTGTTGTGCATAAGAGAGCAGTCATAAATTGCTTCTGCACTGTCTATCATTGACATTGTTTCAAGTTGATTGCACGCATACATACATGCTCAGCGATTTGTATAGGCGCGCGTTCGGGTATATTTGCATGCCAGTAAATATTTGCTCATGGTCATCTGGTAAATTAATCCACGTTTTTAAAACATATATATATATAAATGCCCGCACACACACACACACACACACACACGCATACACACGCATATATATGTATAATTTTTTCATAAATCATTATTTAAAATGCAAAAGCAAGTGACAAAAATAACAACAACAAAACTGTCACAAGAAACAATGTAAATGACAACAATAATGATGATGACGATGATAGTGAACAACAGCAACAACAACAATAATAATAATAATAATAATAATAATAATAATAATAATAGTAATAACAACAAGAACAAAATGATATAAACAACTATATAGTTTCCTACTGAAATCTATTAAATCAATATTGTTAAAGATACCTCTCGCTTGCTTATGACAAAAAAAAAAAAAAAAAAAAAACAAAAACAAAAAAGAGTCGAACTTGATACGTTTATAGATTTAACTCGGCGCGAGGGGATGGGGAGGCCGTTAACGGGTTTTAAGAAACAAATGAATTGCAGCGAAACTGATTGGTCAAATGGAAATTCATTGTTCATATAATCTTTTAATAGATTATAAAAATGTTTTCATGACCTACAATGTGTTTTCTTTTTATTATCACTATCATTGTACATACAATACGGAGTAACTAGTCTACACACGCTCTTTCGTACTGCCAGCAATAGTACAGTCTGTGCAAATTATAAATAATGCTGCAACTTTTACTATAAAATAACAACTTTTTGTTTGGCTTTTAGTTGCTTTCATGTTTTTTTACTTTTTTATTTTTTTCGTTTTCATTTTTCATTTTTTATATTTTTTCGGTATTTTGTAAGTGTGTGCTGCTGATTCAAAGTTACTTAATGTAGTTTTAGTGTCATCAGCATCAGCGTTGTTGCAGTAGCAGCAACATTATTGTAATGTAATGTTGCAGCGACAAGGTTCGCTTTTGAAATATTATTCAAATGTTTTCGCGAATACCGTACATTTCCTTTGATGATTTATGGCACAAAATTATATTTAGTTGTACGAATGTAAAATAGCGCAATAACAGGTAACATTTCTTTATCCAGCGCCATGAACCATTACAACGGCATACGGTATACGATCTTGACGTTTGCATTTGCGACATACACCAATATACCAGTTGGAGTGCAATCGTTTTATTTTACGATGATTGCTTTATGCTGATGGGTTAGAGAAAAACAAAAAACAAAAAAGAAGCTGAAATTTTACAAGCAAAGAACGAGGTCAAGCATTAATTTTATACCAACTCTCTTTGAAATTCAGAAGAGCATCATGAAGGTATCTACAATTAATAGTTATTTCCGAACGTGAATTTTCAAAAAGTAGTCTTAAATCACTTCTATATACAATAATATATCTATATATATATATATAAAAGATTCGCGCGAAAACTTTCTATATTTCTTTTCTTTTTACATGTAGGCAAGCGGAGGCAAAGAGATCAGGAAACATTATACGTAAAGGAGAAGAGTGTGCGAGTAAAAGTGAAAACTGCTTTCATTAAAGGCCAAGAGCAACTATTGACTCTACAGAGTTCATTTATCGGAACCCTTCCAACCCGCAACTTTCTTCACACAAACATTAAAATTTCGATGCGTCACGAGAATGTGAAGCAAAACCTGGTAAAAAAAAATTAAATTTGTTATCACAGCGTATACGAGACTGATTTCTTTTAAAAGGAAATCGAGAGGTACATTGCATCAACCAGTATCCTTTAGTTAGTGTGTCTCAAAATCGTCGAAGAATTTCTCGAAAACTTAATCCAATGACTGGTTTTCTCTTTTCACGTACATAGATGAATAAGTCAGAATATCGGCGGATATTTACTTTTTTTGTTCAATCGAACGCTAACAAGTGCTCTTCTACAATTGCCCATTAAGTAACGATTGAGGAAAGGTTCGACCATATGGTGTTTGTTCTAGCCATAGTAAGTGTTCAGTCGGTACAAGCATAACACTAATCGATTTTGCTCACATCCACTAGTCTGTCGCCGCTTCCCTACCTCTTTCTCTTTCCTCACTTATTTCCGACAATCTCCGTATTGCACGAACAGGAGACGTTCCCTTAGTGAAAAAAAACAAAATTAAGTTAAATTAAATCGGAATTTCTTCACTATTCATATTTCTTTGTTATTAGACTACGCTTGTGAATTAAAACAAAAATTCGCTTTTCAGTTGAGAGATGTTGAATTATTGGCTTTCTTTGTCCTTTTTTTATACGTACGACGGCTAGACGGGAGAGCAGATACGCACCGAATCGCTAGATGGATATTCTCGATCAGCCCTACATCTGCAGTTGAATTCTATTCTAAATTTTTCTTTTTACATTCATCGATCGAAACCCGACAACGGGATTAATATTAAAAAGGTCAACTTGAAAATAGCTGAAGCGGAAGCACGACCGCTACTACAATAACCGACAACCCACACAATTTACAGATAATACAAGTTTAGTACACGGCATATTGGAATGAAGTGAAAGCCCAATAGAAAAATGCTGGTGACCTCCCCACAAATGCACGTACAATAGACGCATGACCTTGGGTTGCATATTATAAGAAAGAAATATTATTCTACAGTCTGTTGCAATATAATTATTTCGACAGACCGAGGCTAAGACTAACTAAAAAAGTGAAAAATTGCTGTTATACTGACAGGCCCATATTCAACGAAATGTATTTTAATTCTAACGTGCTCGTTTTGCGGAAAGGCCTCATGGGGATCAAAGTCGGAACTTTTATCCCACAATTTAGGTTAAGGATATAGTATGTCCGATAGAAGTAAGTACGTTTATATATGAGTGTAGTTAAGAGACAGATGATTTCGAGCGAGATCAAAAGAGCGACTAGCAATGCCGGTCAGAACAAACCAGGTTCCCGACATGATTTGCAAGGTCCGGTCTCCGTTTTGCCCTTTTCGTCGCCTCCCAACGATTTGGACGAATATTGGGTAAGTCAATTGTGGTTTCATAATGCGTACATATATATAGGAAAAGGATATGCGTGATGTATACTTTGCGGAAAAATCAAATAACGGCTAGTTATAGAATTTGTACGTCAAGGTGAAAGGAAAGCAAGTGATTATGAGCAAAATTTAATACGCGATTAGATATTTCCTCGTTAATGGGAGCAAAATGGTTTATTACACATATGAAGAGCAAGTTTGCGACGTAAGTGGTTGATTGTGTGATTAAATCATTCGTTGCGATATCGGCATACAATATACACTTTTCCTCGAGGTGTGCGATCCAGGAGCAGGGTATCGAAAATTCGACTTAGAATGCATCTCATTTTTCTTCTTTTCTCACGCTTCTCCTTAACGCTCAATAACATTACATACTTACATACATATATATTTATATATCTTTTATATATGTGCACGAACGCAAACACATATGTACATATGCAGGTAAATTTGCATGCAGTTATTATTATAAAATGTGAAAAGTTAATGCACATAAAACACATGAAATGGATGAGCATCCGTACACAAGCATATCCATAACGTTGCGCATACAATCGTACATTAAACAGATTGACTGAATTGTGTAAAAAAATGCGCGATAAACAACACACATGCATGTATGTACATGTATGCAAAATATAATATTTTTGGTATTCCCGTACATGCAAAAACATGCATAACCAGAACAAGGGAAACGTGATCACGCAATGCTATCGCATTCGAATGCTAGCATGCGTATGCGTATGGTAACGAGAATCGTACTTAATTTAACTTATGGGGCAATAGATCGATTTGCAAATGAGATATACTCGTTACTCGTTACCGATTAAGATCAATTAAAAATATTGATTGGTATGAATTAAAATGATTGCAACTGTTATCGAAAGCACTCAAATTATGGGAAATAAAAATTTATTTATTGCATTTGTTTATTGTTCCCATACCGCATAAATTATTCATAAAACATTTGTATATTCTTTTTGAAGAGTAAAATTAATATTTAAAGGGCGAAAATATTTGTGTAGAAATGTGTTCAATTTGCAACATTCATGCCCTGCATAACGGCTGAACAACAATATTTTGAAGCTTGTGAATAGCATCCAGGAATTTTGTGAGGCGGTAACACTAACCCTTTCAACGGAGTTGATTTTTGCTTAATGCGCTGACCTAGGGCTGCCTGGCCCACTTAATATATACTTGGGCTTGAGAAACAAGCAAATTCGATGCCGTACAGAGCTTTGAAAAAGAATTTCTTTTCTGCGTGATCGAGTCATCTCGCCACGAGTGCACCACTACAAATGAACAATGCAGCATAAACGATACTCCGCCGAGACTATTAACTGCGATTAATTTACTGCACGGGATTTTTTTTGTATGAGTGGCGTAACACGGGCGTACGCAGCGTCTCTAACAAATAAAATTTGAAGTAAACAATGATTTTACGAACACATTCATTTCAACCTAAAATTAGGCGACGAATTAATTGATTCGACATGTGCGTTGCTTGAAAGATGAAATTTCCCATTTCGATATCTTCGAGACAGAATTGCCAAATTTAGTTTGAAATCTGGGAGGTTTGTTTTTACTTAAAAAAAAATTCGGCATAATGAAACTCTTTAATCCCCGCGCAGGTATTTCTCATTTAATTTATTTACATATTTGCTTTTATGCTCAACACTTTCACACTATCGATGTGGAAGCGTAAGCTGATCTAACTAAGTCTGAACTGATGTTTTCGTTTCTTTTTTAATTGAGGCGAAAACATCAAAAAGCCGAACCTAACGTTGGACTTTCACAGAATTGGCATTTGCTGTGTTCTGCTTTTCTCAGTTCGACCATAATTGCAGTGTAGACACCCCTGATGCGGTTCAATATATTTTCACGCTTAATCATATGTCTTTTCAAGTCATCGAACACAATCAGGACCTATGCCAAGTCTCCTATTTTTCAACGTAATCTTAAGCTGTCGATACTAGTACACGTTTACTCAAGTGCCGAATATATAGGCCACGGTCACGCCGCCCGCCTGTCATCTGATTAACAGTTATGAAGAAACCAACTTATTAATCCTGATTCGTCGCTGGCTACAGTACTAATCGATATACTTAATCAAATAGCAAAGTTATCTATATATGAGGCGGCAACTCTTCTCTAAATAGCGGAATGATCTCATGAACTCATCATAAGCATCAACCTGAGAATGATTTGTTCATCTAAGTTCTTGCAAAGGACGCTTTAGCGAAGCGTTACACGAATAAGCAAGCACATAGCACGTGACGGTCGATTATTCGTCGTCATTTTATAATTTTTCTAGTTTGACCCATCAAAAGATTTTAATTTGAAACTTTCTCCTCTTATAGTAATAAATGTTTTTATTTTCTTGTTGTTGTCTTCTTAAAACTTTTTCAACAAATATTTCACGCAGCGTTTGCCAACATCGCGTAAACATTATGAATTCATTGTACGTACATTTTTGCTTCTTATTATGTATGTTAGTGCTCGTACT
Source organism: Glossina morsitans morsitans (assembly GCA_001077435.1). Taxonomy (NCBI): domain Eukaryota; kingdom Metazoa; phylum Arthropoda; class Insecta; order Diptera; family Glossinidae; genus Glossina; species Glossina morsitans. The sequence goes on along the minus strand of CCAG010023761.1, from coordinate 15,916 downwards.
TATGTACTTATTAGAAGAAACTACTGCCGTGCCGAGCAGTATCTGCGGGTTTCCTTACAACTTGACGCGTGCAACTGTGTTGAAAATGTCACAAAAAATGGAAAAACACGAGTGTTTTTCAAAAATGCAAACTTTCTCCAAAAATGAAATAATCGCAAATAATGTTCTTTTGTAATTTTGTTACAATTAATGCGTTTTACTGAAACACAAGTTAAGAGTAAAGAGCCACCGTTGATGTTGAAATGTTTATGCATGTGGATGTGTATACATTTATATATATACATATATATATATATATATATATATATATATATAAACTAAACACATTTCTAAAGTAAATTTATGAACTATGAAATTACTTTTCATAGAAATGTATATACTTGCATACGTGCACATTTACACAAACACAAACACACACACACACACACGGATAGAGAGACGGAGACACAAATACTTACAAATCTCTGTTCGGTACTTTTAACGCTCTGGAACAAAAAGTATATGCTCGTCTCATATGCAAGCACTATATGCACATGTAGAAAATCGCACACATACGCACGCACACACATACAACGAGTACAAAATGAAAGACTTTATTCATGGCACATAAAGTTTTACGAGAATAATCTTACAAAAATTCATATGAATGACTAAGTGTACCAGATTTACAGCACGGTTCACAAGTATTTATATACGCCAGTGCCTGTCGGTAAGTGAGTGCATGCATATGTGTTGCGGTACATGACTAAATGTGACTCGATAGCTGTCTGGCAGAATGATTGTGCAGTTGGCATATACATCAACGTATTTTCATATATAAAAACACGGCCCTTTAGAACGTATGGTTTTTTGTTGTCTTCTATTTAGTGAGAATTTTATTTAAATGTTTTATATTCGGTTAGTAGATGACTTTTGGCTTTTGCTGGCTTTCGACAGTTAACGGGTGTGAATATCATTAAACTTATGCACCATATGAGAGGCAGTCGGAGGTTGATGGGGCTGTATAAACACAGATTCCATGCAAAATCTGCATTTTATAGAATTTTTATATATGTTTGTATGTACACGTAAAAAGAGATCATCATTCAGATGTATACACACATACATGCAACACAAAATGAATTAATGAGTAGATGTTAGCAAATTAATGTAAATTTATGCTGCATTCTGTTACCGCTTTTTTTGTTGTCGTTTAATCCGAATACACACAAGAATGGTCTTCTTTGGCTAAACAGTTTCGTCAACAGCACAACATTTTTAACACATATAAATGAATAGTTACTTATGCATGCACGCATATTGTCAAAAAACACACGTATTAGATAGGTACACGTCCACTTATTTACTTACTTCGCACATATGAACCTATCGTGAGTTTTATCTCAATCAATTTGTAATTCATTAACAGATCATGTGTTTTAAATAATAATTTGGTTGTTTTTTTTTCGTTTAAATGTTAGACCTCTTAACTATAAAAGATATCTGTAATCCATATCCCTGATAGCAGAACTAGTTTCTCGTAAGCAGCGAACGAACGAACGCATCTTGGTGATGCTCTTCAATCTATCTGCTAATTTTCTAGTTTGCAAATCTGCACCATAACGCTTTGTAAGGAGGCAACTGCCTTATAGACTTTTTCTCGACGGGTCGACTAACACCGACTCGTAAATGAAATACAAATCCCCTTGAATTTCAGTCTTGTTCAAAGCTATTATTATGATTGAAAGCTTTACTGCATACAAACACAGCTACGTTATACTCTAAGTTATCGTAGAACTAAGCTATGCTCTAAAATACAATAGAAGTAAATTACATTCACACACACATATAGGCTATTCTGTTAGCCATACTGAAAGCTATTGTAGTGTGAGTACAAAAACAATAACTATTTACACTAACATTCCGCAATGAAGCACAAAACAAACATAAGCAAGAAACATAATACTTAGAATTTAGCTCATAATCATCAGTAGCCCAAAACTATATATAAACCCACTTAGGAATAATAATTTAATATTCTATATATGACCCAAAATGACTTGACACACTGTACTCTGCGAAATGCAATCGTATCTTTTCATTTATTATATATATATATATATATATATATATAAGAATCAGGTCAAGAACAGTAGCTATGGTTTTTCATAGAATACCACTGTTGATAAGATTTTAGTATGTAAGAAAGTGAAAATATAAGTCGCACAAATTTCAATAAAGATCATCATTATGCCGTCAATGATCTGTGGCTACTCTTTGGGCGTGCAACTAAAATAAGTGCGCTCCGACACTTTTCAGTCTTGTAAATATTACTTATATTCTATATCAGAAAAGAACCTTTACATGGCGATCCTGCCAACCTGCTTGGAGATCTCATTTTATCAGCAAACTTCTACGCAAGGTTTGACCCAAGCGGAAGTAATTACTCCACATCCTGTAGCGAGTATATGTTACGCATTGCCAAGCGACAAGGAAAGGCAACAGCAGTACTTCCTAAACAGAAAACAAAGAGAGTAGGTGTTGAGGTACGGAGAGCGAAGCGACACCTCCAACTCCTTAAGCCGCTAGTAAAATATCTAATAGCCTGACAGTTGGTCACTCAGTGCTACGCTGTAATCGACAGACTCAGAGACGGGATAAGTGGAGAGTGGATTCCAATAGGCAGTACCCTTTTTAAGGAGAAAACAATAGTCAACAATGTGTCCGGGTGCAACAACTTGCCAACACAGTAACCGTCATCATAATCACTGTGATAGTTACGGTACTTAATATGGAATACAAACTAAACAAATACTTTAAAAATTATGTGGCAAAGAAAGTGATAGTCAATAATGTTTAAAAATACTATAGAATAAGACATAAAAAAAATATATTGTTACGAAGTTTGCTTTTCTGGATACTGTTCGTATCACTAGATCGTGGATATTCCTTTTAAGAGAAATATACTTTCACGTTTTCATGGTTCTTCAAGTTCCTTTACTTACAATGAGTTGCTTTAAGGGTAGGATTATTTACATTTTACATTGGCAATACTCTCGACTTCTCAACTCTAATACTCTTTTTCGACTCAAATGTTCTTATCCGACTGGCTCTGCCTACTATTACTTAAGCTCATGGCTTCATTTTTAATCCGTTAATCTGCTATTTCGGTAAAGGCTTTCGTCGGCCGGCAGCCGCATGAGGTGCCGCGATTGTGCACTTGGTTTTTCCGCTAATCTTTTTAGTCGGCCGACAGCTGCATGACGCGCCACGAATGTGTACTTGGTTTTTCGAAATAATAGTATTCCCGATACTGCTAAGTTATTCCCTGAGCTGTGATGTGAAGCATACAATCAAGCATACAATACAACTAATTTACTCTCTAATTCATTTAAACTCACTAATCGGTTGAGTTATTTTCTAAGCTTGAACGTAGATGTAAGTATTATATGACTGCCTTAAATCTACAAATAATTTTCAGATGTGATAGCTAACAGCTATAAAAGCAGCAGACAAAGCGAAATCAGCAGCAGCAGCAGCCAAACATATGGATTGATCACGATAACTTCGGTTCGAAAACACAGAGCAATCGAATTTCAGTACAGACGCATCACGCAAATACCTTCAGTGATTAACTGACACCTTTTGCTTTTCTTTTGCTTCCCTTGTAACGAAGTGAGCTTCTTTTGTAAACTTCCAAGCGACTTATTTTACTATCTTAAGTATCAGTAGCATATATGAAATTCTGTAAACTGCATAGTGAGTCTCTAAAAGTATTAACGGGATCGTTTGCCATTTCCCGCCAAAGAATAAATAAATTTCTTGAAACAGATCGATGGAAAGCACTGACTTATATCCCACCTATAGATACCCCGTTATAATCTGTATGAAGATCTCCTCGGCTTCGTTGAGCGGATCCAACTGATGGCTGCGATGCCGATTCAATACAGTAAACTTATGCGTACCGTAAACGCCATATTCTATGTAAGCGGCATTATCTTATCAAATAATCGCAACATATATTAAGTAACTGTGTTGCTCGCACATATCTACTTATTATTATTATTATTATTATTATTCTGATAATTAACCAGTGAATTGACCGAACGTCGAATTGACAGAAAAGCAGAGAGAAATAAATAAAACTATTTTTTTAATTTTTTAACTTTGTTGAAAATGCTTCATGTTTATGCTGTGCAGTCTCGTATGCAGGTAACGGTGTGATTCTTAATCTCATTAATTTATTTTCTTGTGCACGTCGATCTTCATTTCCACTGTGCGATTATCTGTCTCTTAATCTTCCTGCTTCATTTCAATTTGACCGCAGCGTTTGATGTTCATTTTCTCGTATGTTTGCTTGTTGCCACAGCATCCTCAAAGCAAAGCAAATATCATTATGTATAAGTTTCATCTCAACCAAATTAAGGCGAATTGAAGAAGATTTCGAATCTCTTCGAAGATTCATCTGGAGAAGTTCTTGTTGTCACTGCGAACAGCTGATCGAGCAAGTTTAATAGTCTATGTGTTATTTACCTTTAACAGGATGCGGCGGCGACAGCATCGTTGCACTAAATTAATGCCTTTTGTTGCACTAATTTTTTTTTTGGTTTCAATGTATAATAATGCTGACGGTTTCGCAAAACGTGGACAAGCTTTATATAACTGATTATAGCGCACACCACTTGTGGTACAGGTTATATTAAGTTAGTACGTTCGTATGTAACACGCAGAAGGGCTTAAGATGGACCCAGTTTTTATTATACCGATCGATTCCAAATCATAATTTGAATTGATCTAAGCCTGTCCGTCCGTCTGTCCGCCTGATGTCTGCCCATGTCAATTTGTGCTCGAGCTACACATCGCAATTTTTGAGATATTATGACCAAAGGAGAAACGCTATTGAAAATGGTTCGAATTGGTTCACTTTTTCGTCCACTCGCCATATAATGCCTTAAAAGAGTCTGAAGAGTTGTTGTATGGAAAAAAATTGTAATTTTCTAAATTTCTTCGCAAAGGTGGCTAAGTCGTAATATTTTTGCATTCTAAATTGGTATGAAAACTTTCGACAGGTTGTGGTAATTGTTGAATCTGAGCATTGTTTTAAACTGTCCGTCGCATTGTTACGTACGTCTTCGTAAGCGATCTCCTTAACTTAATTTAGTCGTTATTGGTTTACTTTGCTTTACTTATCGCTCGCATAAGGACCTACATTTCTAGATGGCAGAGACCATTGATTCTACTCGGTTGTCCAGTGTCCTTCTTTCGCCTAAGACCTATGAGATTTAACGACCTTCGTTGAGCAGCGAAGCTGGGCTCTTCATTCACATTACATGTTCAGCAATTTCATTTTGGGCCACGTTGAGACGCAGATGAATTTCTCATTCATTCCATCTTTAACGCCAGGGATGAGTCTATGAAGGCATTTTTCTCTTTTCCTTTTGTTTTATTTTGCTTTCAAACACAAATAAAACCTATCTAGTTTAAACCGTTATCTTAAGCTGAAATATTTGGCAGATTAACTCGCACTTTATCATGTTGTTGCGTCAAATTGTCTTTTGTGCCTTCTAGTTTCGATCTGAATCGTTCCGAGATTAAGATCGTGATTTTTACGTAAACTTAACGTTCAATCAAAATTCTCCTAAGGTCTATTCAAAAATTACCTACAGGAACTTATATTTACAACGTTTTAATGCTGCCTCTCGTCTTGTCGATTCGAATATTACGATTCATCTCTCTCGACTCGGCTAATTTTACCTGCCGCAAATACTCTGTTCATATAGACTCTGCCAAGCAAGTTACTGATACCAAAATTTCCTTGAGGCATTTCCGCTTTAATCCCTTTTCATCCGTGTAACGTGCTGTGAATTGTTGTTAATGGCAAAGCGTCATGAATCTATATATGATTTTATCATTTTTAGGATCTGGTTGGTGTCTTAGAAAATCGGTTAGTACTCGCGCAGATTCATTTTATCGAATGTGCTATTTTCGTAACAGTGTGTTTATCTGAGTGGTGATGACATATATTTTATGTTTCCCTTCTACAAAACTTCTTAATGGTTATGCAAGGTGTTATTTAGATCAATCTTTGAGTGATCCTTACCTTTGTCCAGTTAGTGAATAATCATTTTATTAAGCGGACTTAAAAGCTTCAAACCAGGAAGACAACACGCCGAAGAGCATGTGTCTAGAACTTGACAACAAGTGCTTCACTAAACACTTACGCCTTCCTAAACAATTTCACACTTGACATCAGAGCAGCAAGAGCAACTGTAATAAAAAGTTCTAAACTCACATTGAAGTTGTTTCATTAAAACTTTATAAAGCGCTTGAAGATCTCCAACAATTCTTAATTATGTTTCTTTGCTTTGTTGTTTTTATTGTCGGTGATGTAACGCGAAATGTTGACTAATTTTCTTACGAAGTTAAGCCTGTATGTAAAAATTTATAAAAAAAAAAAAAACTTTATTTTCCTTCATAGTTAAGTGCAGGCAACCAGCACAAATATAAATGTTATGTTTATTGTCGAACATGAGCACATTAGCTGGGAGAGATTGTTTAGTGATTTTTACTTTGCATCGTCGTTACACATTCGTCGCTAGCATCATTTGCAGTACAATCGTCATCATCGTTACGGGAGGTGATGAGTGCATCAACAAGCTTTATGTCACGCAATTTTTCTTAAATAATTAATGAACGACTTTTGGACTTTGCTGTTATTATAAGGATAGCAGACAGACACCCCATTAGACTTAAATGATATTTAAGGATATTTCTAAATGCAACCGATTAAAGATACACGTATTTATGATCTTTTACATATTTGGTATGTCACTGGCATTGTATGCGTGCACGAGTTTCTCTTTTTTGTTTGCTTTTAAACTATTTTTACTTCAAACAAAGTTTTCCCGAACGTTAGACGGCGCATGTATTATTTTCTCTCTTTAACGAAACATTTTAACAGAAATTGCAATTTTTTTCGTCGATTCTTCATTATACTCTCATTGAGGATATATAACAGTGCCGTCACCGAATTCATACGTGCACTATACATTTTGTTTGTGCCATGAATTTGAATAAAAAAACTATATTCAAGGTTTTGGGATTAAAAGTTCATCTTATGTTAATTATTTTAGTATTTTCGCAGAGCAAATGCAGTCAGTCAGTCAATCTCCCATTGAGTTCGAATTAAATGTGTGGATGTGCAAATGTTTCTTTATATGCTTTTGAAGAAAAAGTTATTCACCCAATATTTTTCTGTATATTACTTTACTTTAATACAATATGGATCAGACTAAGCAAAGCGGGCGGGACAAATGCTTCAGAGCGATGCGCAGAGCCCTCTTGATTCATCGCAGAAATCCGTTATTTCCACATTAATTCAATTTCAATTTCAATTTCTCAATACATTAATGTTCCGGCCGTTGATCCCAATTAAAGTAAAATTAACAAAGTAGACGAAAATCGACGAAATTAAATAGAAAATCTGTTCCTTTCGTTTGCTTGTCCAGGTCATGATGCAATTTTCATTTCAAGCATAGGAAAAATATATAAAACTAGAATAATATAATAAGACAGACATAACAGAGAGACTGCTGTACGAGTCTGTGATTTATTAGCTTGCCAAGAAAGGACGTATTTATTACTATCTGGTATTGCATAGCATTCAAACCTCTTTATGCCTCTCTTTTTCTTCGGTGTGTTTTCTTTCTGAGGCTTTATACCGCAGTATAAGCTATCTCGTCGACGTCTGAACAACAACATTTTGAACATTAAATATTGTATGTAATAACAAATAAATAAACACACGCACATACACATACATAAAATATACATATACAATACAAACAACACAATATTATTTTTACTTAGCGTAACAGGCAAGAAAAACCCAATTGTGAAAATCTTTACGGTTAGTGTTGAAACCGAAGGAAAATTCTGTTGAATTGCGACAAATCATGCAAAGTGGATATGTTAAGGTAATCGAACAACAATATTATCATATTGTTCAGTTCTTATTTAGAACTTTTCCCAATGTAATTAAACACACATTTTTATCTATTTCTCCGTTCGCTGAAAAATATTTTACACAGGAAAAATGTCTATAAATGTTACATTGCGTTACGTTTTTTTAATTAATATTTTTTTTAATTTGCAAATACAGTTAAGGTAAACTAACACTTCCACTCTGACTTAGTACATTCGCAGCGCCAAGTTCTTGGTTTGTATTTGAGTGATGAAAGTCTCCGCTAGCATAATGGCACACGGAGCGAGTATTTCATCTCTTATTGGCCTGCTGTCCGGTGCACAAAAAATAGCCCATTTTCTAGGTTTCCATATCACCAAAAATAATACAACGCATTCATCATCTTATGTCCTATCTTCTGGTTAAATCGGGGCTTGTCGAAAACCCCCAATCATAGGCATATAGTTCACACTCAAATAGGCAAATTTTATCCCCTCAACCCGGGAATACGAATGCATGCAGAACCGCAACGTAACTATTCAAAGCGTTATTCCCAAATATCAAGTATAAGAGAAAAATGAAAAAAATAATTTTTTATGCGATCGCAAGTGCACTTTCTTCCTTTTTATGCTACGTCCACGCGAAAAGCATACACATAAATCCAAGATCTTGGGATACTAATTTATACCAGTATCTGCTGAAGATTGTTAACCACAGTTTACTGTTAATTACGGACGGATCTTTGTCGACACATGATAATCGAATATGAACAGCATCCTATCTGACGGTTTGTCAGCCGGCGACAGACAGGACGAACAAGTCGGCATAGATATTTGAAATAGTCCTACACTAATCGAAAACATTATCATTCGTTATGCAATTTATGATGCGTAGTATTTGCTTCTACGGATGGATATTCAAGTCTGGTTGACCTGGAAATTTCGTTAGTGTGTATAAAAATGTGAATACAGTACTATACCGCTGTTTTTTTCTACTCACAATTAATTGCCTACAATCGAAATTTTTTTTTCTTTTTTTACAAAATTTAATTAAGCGATGAAATAAGTATTTGAAAAACGCGATACAAGCAGAAGTACAGCCAGCACAGTTGAGTCCAAATTAAGAAAACGTGTTCAGAGAAATGCTACATTATCTGATAAATTTTCATTTCAAATCTATGAAAACGGACCAAGAGCAGTTTGTGTGGCGATCCATAGCTTCGGAAATCGAAAAAAACTTATTACGTTATACGATGCTGCACACACGACACTTTAGCTTGCACTTATCATTGCATTTTGCAAATGGGTGAATAAATATTTTAGGCAAAGTGATGGGTGCACACGATTCGCAGTGTAGCGTATTTGCTTTTCTAGCTCTCTGCCGGCTTTAATAGAATCAAAAGCATGCAATCGTATAATATTACAATAAGCGGCCGTTAAATTTCAACACGTTTTAAAAGTAAACAAAAAATGAAATAAATGTCTGTAGAAGCGGTTGATGCCGAATCTTTTAGCACCTATCGGAAATGGTCATCGCGTTATTGTGCGTATGTTAAGTGAAGGAAAGAAAGTTGTTACCATAATTGCGCAACCAGCTCTTATCACCGCCCAACAAACATTAATTGCATTAGAAAATTGTTCTGAGGTCCTTATGAAAGCCTCTGCAACGAGGTTTAATATTTTCTTGATTAATTTTGATTCAAAAATATTTGTCAAATTCAAAGACGCTTTGTTTAATCGAACAGCAAATAAGCCCGATTGATCGTTTGCAACAGCGCCAGCCATTAAATGTGCAAAATTTATAAGGCGATCAAATGAAGTAAACCATCCGGGCAAGCTCATCAAATAGATGAGGGAACGATTGCTATTGAATTGTTTGTGCGGCTTGTCCAGACTATTCGAAATGGTGTAACGAACTTAATACACTCTTGAGTAATGATTACACACGTTATAAACGTAATAACTTTATCATATTGTTTTCATCTCTTCCTTCGCTATGCGAATACGTGTGTGTATGTATGTGTGTGTGTTTATTCGCACTTTGTATTTTACACCTCTATATAAACTCAAACTTTACTCAGCCACCGCCATATTAGTTCATTTAATGAGGCATGACGGTGTAGATTTAATTCGATGCCTGTGGGAAGAGCATAACGGGAGAATTTTAATTGAATCAAAATGTGATTTTTATAGTCATTAACAAGATTTTAAACTGAATATGTTATGCCGTTCGTAACAGTTCCGAAACACCATTATTTGCCTGAGCAAATATATTTTTGACTAACTAAAAACTTAAAATATTTTAATTATTAATTGTTTTTTTTTTTGTTGTTTTTATTTTTTTTTTTTTTTATTGTCAAAGAACACTTGAACGAGGTCTCGTATACAAATCCTATTAAAATTTGTAATATATTATGCAATGTACAAAAAATGGGTGTAAAAAATTCGCTTTTAGATGATGATTTTTCCAATAGAGGAGGCGGTTAAGCGCACAATGCACTCTGGGAGCACAAATATTTCAATCGCAAAAAACATTTAATAACATTTAATGAAAATTTCATTTTGCTTTCATTGTTTTTAATGCAATTGTCCGCAGACACTATCTGTATGCACACACACACACACACACACATACGGTTGTTTTTAGTTTTATTATTATATTAACAGAAACCACACGAATGACATTAATGACCTCTTTACCATGTTTTAATTTGATATGCACATACATTTATCTATCTATATATATATATATATATATATAAATATTTAAAGGGACGTATACGTATATATATATATATATATATATATATATATATTTACAAACTAATTGTTTATATGTAATTTATGCGCGCATATAAATTTCACCTTTAACATCATGAAAGGGGAATCAATAAAGAAAACAACAAACATCAGCAGATTTGTCATTAAAAAGTTTCCCATCTTATAGAATATATGCATCCCCTTAGATATCCACAAACGAACCAAAATATACCGTCGATTTATTTAATAATTATACTTAAAGTCGGCGACTGAACGTTAAGCAATCGCATCATTATCGCATCAGTTAATGCGATATGTTAATGTTCATTAATTTAATGCTGCAGTTAATAATACATTTATATAAATAACATAACTGAAAATAAACATAAATGCTGAACGTATTATCTATCGAATTGAAACTTAATTCAAATGTAACAGAAAGCGGGAAAAATTCTCTTACAATTACATAAATGCAATATAATATGATAAACGTATGTACGTACGTACATGTTGACAGTTTTCAAATGATTTTTATTATTTATGAAAACGCACTGCGCTATCCAATAAAGGATACATGCGCACATATTTAGTTGTACGCATATAACAAGAACGATTTAATTTCGCCTTAATGTTAATGCGAAAAATGAAAATTGCAGCAGTGACTGCAGTACTGCGTCCACTCTTCTCTTTGGCAATCCCGTTTTATACTGCATAATACCGATTACCCAAAAGCATTATAGTCCGCGCTATAATGTGAGATGGCCACCAATAAAGACGTGTTCCTTCAGCGCTTCAGGGAATGAGATCTACTTTCTCTCTTGATTCCCTTACTCTAGCTGACGGAAAATGTAGAGTAGCTAATCCTCAAACTAATTAGTAACATAACTTATTGTAGACTTGCAATGTGCACTATGAAGATATCTGAGACAATTTCACGTCTATGAGAAGAGGCTCCGCTAAAACCTTTTGTCTATGTACAAAGGTAGGAAGACTCGAAAGAATCAATTTCTTGAGACAACTACGTCTTGCGCGAGGAGAAGAAGATACAAAACTGTGCAGGCAGGAAAACTCGAATATATATATACATATACGAATATACGTAGATATATATGTAGATATATATGTAAATAAATATATATAAATGTAAATACTTTTGAACAGGACAGAATATGGAGTAAAGTGACTTGATATTACTAGAAAACAATGTCAAGCTTATAACTGTTAAGCGCGAGTGGAACAGCAACAGTTTCAGATATTTGTTTACGTTCCGGCATAAGCGACTCGTTGCTTTCGATTACTAAATAAGGCATTTATTCTAAAGTAGAAGCGAAATAGTCTTTTGTGCTAGTGCTCAATTTTTTCTTCTGGTAGTCAAGGGGAATTCATTTCATTAGTGTGAAGAAATTATAATACTAATAATAATTAATAACGGGATCGAGTATTGCGTCTGTAAAAAAATGTCTGTCTTCCTCTACTTTAGTAAAACAGAACATGTGTTAGGAAAATCGATACATGATGTTTCGCTCAAAGCATTGTTTATCTCTAGTAACTGCTTCTGCCATCTTTCCCGCAAAATATTGATTTCATACCTAGTGGATCCTTTGATCTTTTTAAGACTATTCACAAGAGGACCAATTTTTTGGTTATTATCGTAAGGAGGAAGGCTCTGTTCGGACAGAGAATATGTTATCGGTTGAAGCAGTTGCAAATTATAAAGATCAATATCCGTCGAATGACATAGAGAATGCATCACATTTCGATTTTGTGCTGCTGACTTCTGGTCCTGGTTAACAGCGCCTATTGCCAAATGTGATCAAATGTCATGATGCACGTTATGAGCACGTCGAAAAGCACGTTATGAGGATGTAGTTGGAACAACTTGTAACAAAGTGTACTCAGCTGATCATCAACAACACTTCTCTCTAATTTAAGCCGGATATGTAACACTCAAGATTTCCTGCAAAAACAACTCGTCATATGTAAAAGACTAACTAGCTAAGGTGTGTACACATCAGAGGGGTGTGTCATATTGCTACGCACACCTTAAAACCAAGACTTTCGGATAAGAAAGTCACAGTGTTTTGCAAAACGTTTAGTGATTGCATGGCAATCATAATATAATAGTAATGGCAATAAAAGGGTGAAATAATAATAATTGTCATAGATGTCATACACATTTGATTAATAGTAGTAATCTTTTATTACTAATAAAAATAAAATTGAAAAAAAAAAAAATGAACAGAGATGAATTTACTTATGCCTCTTTATTACTGAATAGAAAAATGAATTCTTTCTCTCCTCAACAACTTGTTTAGATTGGTGTCTATTAACGAGCCACCATTAAAACATTGCCATCTTTAAGTTGTATTCATTTTTTCTTTTCTTTATAGTCTGCTTACTAAAAAGGTAACCAATCGTAGTGCTTTTATGAGCATATTTGTTATGTATAAATATTTATCGCCATCACAAAACAAGTTAAATGCTATTCATGTGCTTAAGTTTAATTTTAAACGTAAAAGAGCTTATTGGCTTCGTCCGGTCTCAAAAGCGGATTATACGTGCTTAGAGTCAAATTTTTATTATTCACTATCACTTATGAAAACAATAAATAACAAATAACAATATAATATATATAATGCATCGGCAATAACCGATTCTTTTATTCCTTATGGAACTTATGTTTAAATTCAAGCTCAATTTTCTGCGTAACAAATTCATATATCGATAATGCACGAAATAGCAAGCAATTATGATCGGGAATTGATGCGAATAAAATAGAATACGAGAGAAAGTATATTCCGAATGAGTTGCCTTTAGACGCAAGCATTAGTTAGGTGATGGATATAAGTACATTTGGTTTTTGCGTTCCTTCGTAGTAATCTACTCATGTGGATAGGTGGCTTAAGGTAATATAATGTACGTATATATCGACAGAGATATCAAGCTTTACAGGAATCACGTTTGTAAGGTCACCATTTGAATAGGCCAAGTCGACGCATTTGCCCTATCAAAGTGTGCAGATTGGCTAAGTTAATTCTGAGCAATTCAATGACTTGTTGAAATGATTTATCGTCCTACAAACAAGCAAAAGAAACAAAAAACAAAAAACAAAACGAAGAAAAACGAAAAAGATGTGAATAAGTCGAAGTATAATAAATTGAATTGTAATTGCCGATCGAAAACTTGAATATTTCACGAAGCTTCGAAAATTTGATTTTCAATTGAAGAGACACGAAATACATCAATACTTCCTGAATATAAGGATAGTGAGTAAGAAGATTTGTAAACAATTGATAATAATACCATGCAGCATACACAAATTCTATGACGTTCGCATGACGTTCGTATGACGTTCGTATTAATATTGTAAGGAAACAAATTTTTGCTAAAACTTCTTTAAATCTATTGCAGTAACCCTCTCCTGCATCACAAGACGCTATAGAATTAATGTTTCAAATAAATCAGGTTGTTTGCTTAACTCAAGACGAAAATACCGACTGTCGGATAACTCTCATATAAGAATGTAAACACGACAATCACTTCTCTTCGCCTTCCTTTCTACATCGCAAGAAGGGTGTCCTTCTCTGTCGCCTTAAATATTCTTCCTCCACAAGTATCAACTTCAGTTTTCTGTGCATACGCGAACCCCCCTTGGCTTTTTTCACCTTAACGCACTTTTAATGCGCCGTGACGACAGATATATGAAAGCATGTCACATAAAGACGATGTTAGTGATGTTGTGAGTGCATCGATCACGGTCTGCACGCAGAAGTTAATATTTGAAGAATTTTGAAGGTATATTAAAATTATTAAATCACTTAGATGCGGTGCTAGTGCTAGTATGACTTTAGTCTTAAAATTTATTCCTCTTGCCAAATTAATGGCTAAATTAGTAATGTAATCATAATGATAATAAGGCATTTTTTAGCCTTTAATACATTGACGCAGGGATGATAAAATCGACATCATAACTCATCATCGACAACATAATTCGATGATGGCCGTAATGAGGCAGAGGAATATTTGGTGTCAAACTTTTGTCAAATGCATATTAAGGATGTGCATAAATTTAGCCGAGCTTTGCACAATTCGAGTAAAAATGGACAGTACGGATGGATGCATTTCGATTTTGAAGATTTAATATTCAAACGAACTTTTTGCACTTTATTTAAATGTCATATTTATGCAGTTGTGTCCACACATGCATGTGTGAACGGAGTGCGAAAGGGGTGCCATTGGAAATCTTAAAAATTACAACATTAACGAATATTATGAGAAATCCTTTTTAATTTATGATTCGGTTTTAAAGGACAAACTCATCTGATTTATGAGATGCAAGTGGCGAAAGAGACCCCTCAAAAGGAATAGCAACGAAAAAGACGAAATTTTCGTGGTACACAATGATTCTTTCAATTCTTATAAGCATCCCTACGTGCAAGGAAGTAATTTATATTTAGACCCGATTTGCATTTAAACTCGAACCCCTCATCTAATGGAAAGACTCAGAGAAATTCATATAAGTGATTGATTGTCATCATAGGATCATAGGACGCTTCAAAATCTAATCCAGATTAAAACGCTTAACGTATGTGTATATGCATACCATTAGTTTGCTCATATTAGAACGTCTCAATAATGCAAAGATAATGTTTACTTAATTAACGCAAATAACTTTGTAGAAAAAAAAAAGAAATGTTGATGACGATACGAGTCCATAATGAAGGCTTACACACACATCGCGTACCAGGTTGGTATTCGAAATTCGTTTTAAACTGAGCATATATTTCGTTGTTGTTATTATTTATTTCACTTTGTGTATGTATGAGATGCTTTCTTATAAAAATATTATGCCTGTAGTTGTATTTATTATAGCTTTTTTTTATTGTGAATTTTTTTTTTTTTTCGCAAGTTAAATAAATAAACGACAAAAGCTATTGTGGCAGAAACCCATTAAGGATTTATGCTTGGACACCATTTTGAGAAATGCAAAAGCCCACATGCGCATACACACACACACAATCATATAAGCGGTATGGATACCACATAAAAATGAAGCGAAAAAAGCAACAAGATGTGATGAAGCTTATATATATATATATATATATATATATATATATATATATGTTTATTATATATATATATAAATAAACGAAAAGCAAATGGCAAAAACTGAAATATGTGTTTCAATAATGGCAAAATATTTTGAAAAATAACT
>CCAG010023760.1:0-24685 GCA_001077435.1 Glossina morsitans morsitans | reverse complement strand
TATTATTATTATTATTATTATTATTATTATTATTATTATTATTATTATTACTATTGTGATTAAAATATTTTTTACACCTCGCACCACTTGTCGTATATATAGGGGCGTGTCACGTTTGTGAACCCGGAAGAGCTTAAGATATATCCACCCTCTATTATACCGATGTCTGTCCATCTGTCCATCTGTCCATCTTGTATACTTTGGTGCAAGCAAACAAAAACGAACGCAGTTCGATATGATTAAGATTGGACCACTTTTACGACCACTCCCCATTTAACACCTTATTTTGAAAAGTTGTTGCATGCAAGAAAAATTTCAATCTATAAAATTTCTCGATAAAAATTGCTAAGCAATAGCCTTTCAACATTCTAGATTGCTGTGGAAAATTTGAATCGAATGCGACAACATTTTGAACCGCTTTCCCTATAACCGCTATTACGAAAACTGCAGCTTTATATACGTAAAAGTTTTAATTTTCAATATTTCATGGCGGAGATTGGTCCGTATTAGGAATATTTTATTGAATCGCTGCGCATATGACGATTCTCATGAAATATAAAACCTTTCATTCCAAAAACGTCTAATTCTAAAATGTTTTTTAATGAAAATTTTTCTATAATAATAATTTGACATAAATACTAAGTGGATCAAATTTGAACCACATCGATCAGATCGGAAGATCTTATTCCACATGAGGTTTTTCATGAATATGAAGTCTTTTGGAAAAACATTTCATTTTTAATATTTTATGATGAAAATCGGTTCATAGCCAAAAAAATGAATAGGCGGGAATAGGGATTATCAAGATCTAGTTTTAAGACCCCGTCCTATACAGGGCCTATCGCAAAAAGGAGAGGAGACTTATTGCGAGAAACTCTAGTTTGTAGTTTTTTATGACGGAAAACGAAATATAATAAAATTTTTAGATAATAAATTAATTTGCTAAGTTTGGATCAAGTCATCTGCCTTTTTGGACATCATCCAATATGCGAACTTTCATGAAAAATACGCCCTTACATGAAAATAATGTTTTGTATGTATCGTTTATTATCACCAAAATTAGCGGAGACCTCATTAAGTCACTAGGTGAAGTGGGTAAGGGATCCAACTGTCGCCTTTGACCGACGATAATGATCTTTACGTTTTTTTTTTTTTTTTTTTTGAATATTCTGATTATTTCCTCGCTTAAACTCTATTCTTATAAGTCGAGTTCGAGCTAGTTTGTCACGTTATGTCTGTTGCTATACTGTATACGTCATTGTGTTTATTCTTTATAGCATGTGTTGCTGGCATTGTTATATCTATTATTAGGAGACTTTTTTCTGTTGTCGCCACATCTTTTCTTTTTGTGGTTATGGGTCCGTATATGAGTTTACGATCATAAAAAATTTTTTCACTTTTATGCTCTCACCTTACATGAGATTTTGCGAAGTTTGTATTCGTAATAAGCTATAATTGTTGCATAGGTAGCGTACGTCGCCATGCGTTATATATAAGGTTAGTAAAATCTTTGTACCAGGCTTGTCCAGCCCCATGTGATGGACTCTGGTTGTTGCTTATACTATCAAAAATTATCATCCTTGATACTGATTACCGCCTTTTTTCATAATACCGCACAGATATCACCTGACCTTGTATGGCGTTCATGAATGTATCTGGGTGCGTTATGTATTCTTGTCAGCAATTAGAGTTTCCCTAACTTTGTAAAATTGTCCATGAATCGATTTAATGAATCATTTCTAATATTTTATTGCTGCAGGTCAAAGGTATAATGCTATCGTCGGCTTTGATCACACTTTGTATGAGTTAGTTGTTAGTCGCATGCTCATGAGAATAGTTTTGTACATTGCCTATTGGTGGTGTCGTGTAGTACCTGAGACGTAACTGTTTTCAAGTCACCTGCGTAAAACACGTCACGCCGTACATGATGGTTGGTATTGCCTTACAAAATATATGCACAAGCACTGGTTGTGTTTAGATTGCCACGTAGGTTTAGAGCTCTACAAAAAGCAAATGCCTTAAATATATTGAGATCTAGAGCGAATGACTGTAGTTGTTATTAATTCGTTGCCATTTATTCGGATCCAAAAATCATTCATCGCCCGAATGTCTTGGAAGAGTTATTCACTCCACCAGCAACCAGAGATAATTTGTGATGATTTTGAAATTGAGATGATTCTCCCGTCCCATGAAGCTCATCAATATCGTGACCGATTCAGTCTATCACTCCAACTAATTAGTTTAGGATCGATAAAGCATTCCTGTTAATGGCTTTCACGATGCGCTTGCAAGCAGGCACTGTTTTTAAAATATTACGTGATATAGATGCTTATGCATTCGTCCATCCAAGGTTGCTTAAATTGTCCGGCCATCTTCAAGCACCCATTCCACCCTACACAATTTTCATTTGGCTTTCGACGGATGCAACATTTATTTCAAGCGATTTCCATGTCGATAACTCTTTAAAGAATATCTCCATAGTATAATTTCATTCTAGGTAAGTACTTCATATTATATTAAGTGCTCACTTTTGAAATCACCCATCAAACTAAAACCATAAGCAATGGAATTTAAAATTTTCAACATAAAATTAAAGGAATAACAAACCACAAACGGCTGATTAAATTTTCATTTAAAAATATGTCACTTTGGTTTCATTTTTTCAATTCCGAATTTTGCCTTTAAGCTTTGCATCACGTGCAGGGAAATTTATCTGCATTCTAGCAAGCAGTCATATGGAAAGAAATAAACTTTTTCATAACAATTAACTCTCTTAACATAAACGTTACTCTATTCACAACAGAAGTATTCTTCTTCTCTTCTTCTTCTTCTTTTTTTTTTTTTAATTATTCATTATTATTAAACTGCTGCGTTATTGGTTACATATATAGAACAGATTTATCTTATATCGGCCTTTTAGCCATACCCTTGTTTTCTCTTTCTCATTTTATTGTTTATTGTTGCGCTTTTATGTGTGCACCTGCATTTGCATTCACGCCGTTTGCATACGTTATGTGCGAGCTTTTGTTTTGTTTCATAATATATTTACATTTATGAGTGTATTTATTGTCTTTGGATGTATTAAGTGTACAAACAAATTCTGGGTAGTCTTTGACAAAAATTAAATTTAATTCAAAATTTATGCTTACGCCACAGCTTCACAATCGAAACATACACCAACACCTCGCGGTGGGTATGTTACGGATGCCCTCAATGCAACCCAAATAGTCATCGAGACATTTTCGTACATCTTCAATTTTTGCGAAACGATGATATACTAAATATGACTTCAGCGATTCCAACAATTCGTCATTAGAGGCAGCCACATTTGGTGAAGAAACTGCAACCGGGAAAAGTTTACAGTCCAAAATGAAAATCACTTCATTAATTGCTTTTACTTTTCCATATCCACGGGCGTTGTAATCAGCGAGCAATCACTTTTCGGTTTCTTTAACGTTAAACGGTATCTTTTTCCTCAAGTACGCCACTCAGTTTGACTATTCACCAGGCTTTCACCAGGTTCGTAGTAGATACCCTGCGGACCAACACGTGCTCCTGTTCGTTTAGAATTGCTGTATAGGGGCAACTTAATCTTTTCAGTCTTTTTCTTTTCAGTTTAATACAGAATTACATGCAATGCCGTAAATGCTTCATCTTAATACCCGTTTCTTTTCCCGTTGGTACACACTGCAGGATAGCTTGTAAACAACCATAATTTACATCGTACAAACATCAATGTCAAAGTTATCTATACTTGAAACATGGTTGCGTGGTATTTCCCTTCCCGAATTTCTGATAATTACTTTTCAATATTTCTCATTACTTTCGTTTTCCTCGTTGCAAAGAAACCGCGATTTCGTTATTTTCATTATCACTTAACTAAGATACGAATGCTTTGCATATACGTATGTTTACCGAAACCCGTCAATGTGGCGAATAAATTTTTTGCATTTTCTGCACACAATGACAGTTCAATTAGATATGAATTCTTTCGTCCTTCCGAGCTTCCATTAGGGGGTTTTTAAAAACCTATGACCAACCAAAAATGGGTGCAAGTCAAATGTGCCTCAGAATAAATGGAAAATATTTTGGAAACAAGTTGTAATTTTGGACGTATTAGTAAACCGATAGGGACCATTAGTGGACCGAACATGCAAATGGTTCAAGCTAACATTTGGAGAACAGTTTTTCAGATATATACTCGCAAGATCAAAAAATTTTAGTCGAAGAGTTGAAAAAATTGTCGGGGTTTCTCGACGTTGCTTTCGTTTTTTTACATTGTAGGCGTGTATGTTAACAGATCACGGCAAATTTTCAAGTTCTAGTCCTTAGTTCGCCAAGCAATGTGTTTGTTAAACTTCACTTCAAATTCAAAACCCGAAACCAATTTGACGGATGCCGCAAAGCTTGTCTTAAACTAAACCTTTTTTCAATACCTGCAGAGTGTCGTCAACAATTTTTTTTTTTTTTTTATATGTATTTTTTTTTTATTACTATTTACGAGTTTTTTTATTTCTGATTTACTTTTAAATTTAAAAATCAATTTTGCAAACACTTGAGCCAGTTAATTGAAAAACTGTCTCCCAAACGAGTTTTAAAGTCTTATCTACAACCATTATGAAGACTTTTACTTTGTTTTTCCCCACATAACAAATGACGGAAGCAACGGTTTTTTTTATGGTCAACAAAACCACATAACCAGCAAAAATTAATAAATACAATAAATAAAAGAGAAATTTAAGAAAGTAACTGAAGGTAAAATAAGTCAACAGGAAAACTACAACAACTACGCGATATCGTATATGAACTAAAAAGTCATTTCACTACAAGTTCATTTCATATATATTTCTGTAGAGATAACTAACAACGAGATACAAGTACGAGCAAATCCCGGTGAATTGCGTTTTGCTATAAAAGAGTCTTACTGACTTTTCGGTCACTATCTGTTATGCTTTATAAGGTTTTACTGTGATCGATTTTCCTCTCCCCCCCTACATTCACTCGCACAGTGTCCCGAAATCTAGGGATCTAACAAAAATGCCATTACCAACCACCAATTTACTAAGTGGCGTAGCTACATACAGCATTCATTTTGCTTAAAGAAAAAGTGTTCAAGGCGTTATTTACCAGCACCAAGAGCTTTGCGAACTTCCTAAAATGGAATATTTCGAAGAATTTTCAATGGTTAGCATGGAAGCACGACGTCGAAAAAGGCGATGAGAAAGAAATATGACGAATTTCGAAGACGTCGTTACACAACAATATTCATTACATCAGCAAATTAGATTTTTTTTTCGCTTATTATCTTAACAAACCGTAAAATTAATAATTGATTCCAATGAAAAGCCTCTCGCGATTCGTTTTTTATTTCTATTTTCAAACCGTTCCTAAACTTTTTAAGGGAAGATGATAGAAGGGAGGGGGGAGTCGATTTTGCTAACGTAGTCGTAAACTGATATCACACACATACTTTAAGAGCACTGTGGATAACTCAGCAATTGCAAAAAGTAGTTGGTGATGAAAGAAATGTTGACCACAATCCTTACACGCCCACGAATTCATCACAGATTCGACATAAACAGCAACTTCGATAAAATTTCGAACTCATTTCTCCCGCAACCATGGTTTTCCAACCTGACATTAATCTGATTGCGGTAAAGTTCTCCAATTGCAACTTTAAAAAATTGTTCTCTAGTGAGCGCAGGAGGATTTCTTTAATAAATTCAAATTTGACGAATCTAGGGTCAATTTACGAGCGACTTTTCTCTATTTCAGCAATTTTAATTCGTTTCCACTTCAACAGTGATTGAGTTTTCAGAACATTTTTTATTTTGTCGCTCTTAGCGAAAAAATTGTTTTACGGAACTTGACTTTTTTATTTTTTTTTTTTTTGCTTAAAAGCCTGCATATAAATAAATCTTTTTATTTAGTTTGTACAAATGTAGAAAAATGAGACAATTTTTAATAAACACAAAGTAATGTCACGCAGTAAATTAGCAAATTTTTTTTTTATTTTTTGTGACCAAAAACTTGGGGTAGAAAAAAGTAAGGAAAGAACAAGATATACATACGTCTTTGCCGACTGACCAATCATTCCAATTACTAACCGGACACTGACTTGGCATTCGCGATTCTCACTTAATCGGTCGCTTCATTAATACGCAAGATTGCCGCTAATGCTTAAATTACAACCGTTGGATATGATTTATCCGCTGAAGTAGTAAAGATTGTAACCAGAAATGGTCGAAAATAGGTACAGATATCTGATTAGTGACTTTTCGGTGCTCTGTCGAATTACACGATTTCAATTTGAAGGGAACCGATATTTTCTTTTAGTTTCTTTTAGGTCTCTGGGCTATTCCAATAAAGCAGAAATGCTTCATAGCGTTGCCATCATCTCTGTTTGTTTGATTGGGGAAATAAGTGTCTAATGTATATCAAAAAGTAGGGGGCAAGGGTGGGGGGTTGGGCAACTTAGGTCACGAAATTGAATTAAAAAATAAATTTGCTCGTAACCGTAAATGTACGAATGGTTCGATCCCATGTATTTGCAATAGAGTTTGCCGGTCAGACAAACTATGCGAGTATGGAAAATCTCATCTGGAGGTTAAGCACAAAAATGCGTAAACAAACATGTAACAGAGAGACAAGCAGACACACGTTGCCTTGATTTATATTAATTTTGAGATCTTATATATAACGCAATCTCGATGTAACGTAAAACAGGCTTCGCTACAACGTGCCCATATTGCATCTTAGTTTAAATGGATAATAAAAAAAAAAGTTTTCTACACCAAGCGGTATGAATTAGCTGTGTTATATAAAGGGCACCTGTGTTTAGGCATGTTAAACGCTTGTTCGGTTACGATTGAAGTCAAGTCAAAATTGCTGTACACGCCATCCTGTCTCTTCCAAACCAAAGTCATTAAATTAGAGTTTTTATGGATACAAAAGTTATGCATGGGCTGAACTCATTTACTAAAATTACTTAACATTAAATTGAATTCCGAACTTAGTTCATGTATTCATGCTTTTATGATTACATCATTAAAACACAACTGATTGAACTTAACTATGAATTAGCATTCTTTGCAATCAGTCTCACCATGTTATCGTTATCATCATCATCATCATCATCATCATCATCATCAAACATTAAGAGTATTGTTAGGAAGCAATCGCTGGCATAGAAACAACAGCAATTGTAAATAGAACAAGTATTAATTTAATCGTAAATACTGTAATACGCATCCAGAAAATTCCACAATGAGTTCATAATTAACTGAAATCAAGATTTTACTGATAAATACCATAGCGAAACACACAGCGGTATCTATCACTCCAAATGATGAGACATAGCTTTAAGTGTTTTAAGGAAATGCGAATTTGGTTTTGTGGCAAATAATAAACGGTCTCCCATATTCTAAGCGAGAGCAGGTTGTTTGAATTCGCAATTAAAATACGGTTATGCGTACAGAATAATCAAAAGGTGATTATTCAACAATTTATTAAATTTGCATTTGCAGTCATGTCACCTGATGTCGTGCTACTATGCTAATCGCAGAGTTCTACTGAACTTGTGAATTGAAAGATCTCTTCTCCTAAGTCTTACTTAACGATCTTCAGTTAAATGCAAAAATGGCCGCAATCCTCCTTCTCACAGTTACGAAAATATTATTAATAGCTTAAGACGTAAGGTAAATAACGATAAAGTGTTTGGTATAACATTTTAGTGCAAACTTTTAGATTGAAAGTGAAAAGAATTTCGATCGACCAAGCGCCGTGATCGGGCTTTCACACAAGCACGCGATTGTTCGATACCATGATTAAAAAAAAAAAACATATTCTCTCAAGTTGGATACAATTTTGTTACATTTGCGACCAGATCAAGTGACGCACATAGGCTTTATTTCGATTTTCAGATACTATTGGCACCGTAGCTGAGATGGAGCCAGCATTTACAATATCAATCCCTTCAAAAACTAATTCTGACTCGTTAAGTGTGTTTTTCTCCCTCACATCTCATGGGTTCTTATGTTCAACTCACACACACATCACAATGTTCGAACGGGCGTGAATCAAGGACGAACGCTATTGAAAATAAATTGAATTGGACAATCCTTTCTGTATCATTCCCCATGAATGTGAAAACATTGAACGGAACACGAATATTCATTCGATTGCTACAAAAGTATCATTTTTGTTATAAATTTATTGTGGCGAGTGGACGAAGTGATGTAAAGCATTTAATAGTTGGCCGAAAATGTTTGCATTTTAACTAAGTTTCAATTCTCAATTACGGTAACTGTAACTGAAAAGATCTCTGAAATAGTGCGGGCGCTTAGTTATACTATTAAAATTTTACATAAACTATTTATCACAATCGATTTGTATTTCAAATTGTCTTAAAAAAAAAAAAAAAAAAATTGACCATAACCACAAGGCATGCAGTTTTGTCGAAAACATTATCGATTCAAGTAATAATCTTTTTTTTTTTTGTTACTATAGTCTGCAGGGCTTGTGGTAGAAAGGTATATTACATTTTTTGCGGATCTATACGACACCTAGAAAGACTTGAGATGGACCCAGCCTTTATTATACCTATCAATTCGGAATGGATTTCTGAATCGATATAAGTTTGTCCATCTGTCCGTCTGTCCGTCTGTCCGTGTATTCGTATGTGACTCTTTTATTATTTTTTCTTCCTCATTTTAGAGATATTATGATGAAATTTGATAGACCGACATGTGCTGACACAAGAATGGACGCCATTGAAAATCACTTGGATGGATGGTAACCTTCTCGATCATTTCGCATGGAACGTCTTATTCTAAAAACAGATTATCAGAGCAACTTTTGTATCAAACGAAGTAATATAGGGTATTTAATGATGTGGGCCATGGCCCACTATAGTGTTTTCGTTTGCTTTATTTTTGTTTTTGCTTTTGTATTTGTCTCTTGTTATTCACTACTTTTGTCTCCGTTAGGAGCATGCAAAACATACAAATTAATGTGATTGTTTCTCTTAATCAATTTTATATGAAAGCTCAGTATTTGGCAATTACATTGTTGTTGGCGCTGACAAGGCGAATAGGACGAATACGTGTTTCAATCGTTATAATAGAAAACAATTCACCTCTCAGTTATGTGCATAATAATTGTAAATGATTGCTGAATTGATTGATATAGAGGTATTGAATGAAGTACACATAGATAAATTAAAGAAAGACCGTAATCACGTTAAAGCATACGTTCGAGTATTATGCATCTACATATCGTATTCATCGTATGAAAGGTTGTAGAAAAAACATCCTTGCTATAAAAACAAAAATATAATGAATAACACAATTGCAAAACATTATGAACAATAGAAAAACCATTTATATATTATATACGAACTATGTATAAGTGTATATAAGAGATAAGTGTCAATAAGAGATAAGAGATAGTTTGTAGATCACATGTCTCTTCATAACTACTATTCAAGGATTTAGTAGGAATGTGGCCAAAATGTTACAAACTGTTTACATATCAACCAAGACTGACGACTAATATTTTACGCATGTATAAACTTTATCGTAACTAATCGACAGCGTCAGTTAAAATGATAACTGATAAGGAAGAGGTTGAGGGAGCTGGTCGCCATGATATCAACATGGAAAAAATCACCATAACATAACTAAGATGGCCGTAACATCGTAATGAGTGATAAAACCAATGAAAAAAGCTTTTAGCCAAATTAATGTGTTTTGCAAAAGTTAAAACTTGAAACTTAGTCTATAGGCCAGTAGTAGTGCAGGGAGAAACAGACAAAAACAAGCAAATAATGATAAAGCCATCATTGCCGTAGTATTCCCCGTGTCAATCATTTAAATGTTAAACTTTGTAATTAAAGTCAAAACATTCATCTGCATCATCGTTATAATCATTATTATGTTCGTGATGAACATCATTATTATAGAAGAGCCGAACGAAAGCTTCGTTTACTCGTCTATACTCTTAAGCGCGTATTGATTTGAATGGAATTTTATTTGCCCGACTATGTACAGGCTGGAAATGAAATTAAAATTTATTCTTTGCGACATAGACAACCATACAAACGATCACAAGCACACACACGCGCTCATAAACAGACAATGAGTAATTTTGATAAAGTGCTCCTTTTAATGAACTGAACTCAACTGAACTGAATTGAACTGTGAATGAAATTTCATTCTGCTTACTCAATATCTGCATCTGGCAGTTATCCACAGATTGGGAATTCATTAAATGAAAATCGCAACAACAACAGAAAAATACCGTTTTGTTTTGCTTGAATTCTTTTTTGTTTTTTTTTTTCATTTTACTTTACTTATATTTGTGATCAGGCAACTTTACCCCTCTCCTTGAATGCAAAATAAAACATCATTCCATTATCAACTATTGCGATAACGCGGAACCATTAGCTCAACATTTTTTCCTTTCTTTTGCGCTGAAAAATTTCACGTAGCAAAACACATTTTCTCTAATTATTTTTCCACATTTACTGTAACTGGTTTCTAAAAGTTACAAAAAAAAAAAAAAAAAAAATTGAAACGCTATTAAGTAAGGAACCAAAACAAACCGACAGCAGTTTGTTGCAAAATGATTGTTGCAAAAAGTATTGAAGAAAACCAAAAATCCGAATTTATTAACTTAACCCGAGTCTTGTGCAAATTGAATAGAATATGAAATGAAAACGTCATTTTCTTTTCGCCCAATCCCCTCGCTCCCCCTCTTAGTCCCTCACTCACTCTATCACTCTCTCCGTCCGCAACACCCCTGCTTTATTTCTCAAAAATTATAATATGAATTTATTCACATTTCTTTTGCAAATAATGCAAATAACAAAAAAATGTTTTCCGTTTCGGTTTGCTTTCTTTTTAAAGGCATCGCCACAAGTACGTGGTATGGTTATGGTATGATAACGTTTGTAACAATACATGTGCCCCATGAGAAGTATGCTCATTTTGTGTTGAGCTGAGAGAGATTCTCAACCGATATCTGACAGTTCGTCGAATCTATCGGTCTTGTGTTTTCGTTCAAAACCGGCCATCGGCCGCGTATTTCTACACGATTTCAAGCCAATGAATATAATGTTTTTCACCCGATTTTATGCTTACGTACCACAAAAGTATTTCACGTTTTGCAACCTCGTAGGAAACACTTTCTTCTCATTTTCATAACGTTACGTTCAATACACAGATAAATCAGTCCATACCTCTTCCTTTTTTTCTTTTTTGTTCGAGTGTCTTTAGTGTCAAATTTGTGTTAAATTCTTTATTTTTTAAAGCCCCCATTCACGATTTATCCACGATTACCGCAAGACTTTTATATAAATCAAATATAGGGTAATATGAATGAATAAAAACACTTCCGTCTTTCCTTGCAACATCGAGCTCAGTGTAGGAAAATTCGGTGCAAACCCGGTTGAATTTGTTTCTTGGCATTTTTACGTTTATTTTGCAGCGAGCTTTGAAAAGCACATGATTTTATGTACGTACGAGCAAGAACGAATGAATGAATGAATGAATGAATGAATGAATGAATGAATGAATGAATAAATGAAGAGAAAGTAAAACTACTACGCGGTATAAAGTTGAATTTAATTAAATGAATATTTTCAAATGAAAACGCAAACATTGTCTGAGTTGCAAGGTGAGAGCTTTTTCTGCAGAATTTGCTTAAATTTATTACCTTCGTGTAATGTAAGGGAAAAGGTCTTTTCTTTTTTTATGATAATATGATGCGTGGTCTTTCTCTCTCGTTATCATTCCGTGGTGTATATGTTTGCTTTCGAATGACAATCACCGCAACTTTAATCATTTTGCTGACTTTGTTTTGCATATCAAGCATAAACATATTTTGCAAACGTAAACCTTTTAATCTAGATTATAAATGCCGAGGAAGATATAGTCAGCCAGCAGAGGCATTATGAAAGACATCAACTTGCACAACATCTCTTACCAAATTTAACAAAAAAAAGAAAAAAAAAACAAAAAAAAACAAGCATCTACGGTCACGGGTAGTTTCAATTCAAAATTATTGCCACTCCAATAATCGCCGTGGCTGATATAAAATTGAATAAAAGAGTTCTCTGTTCTCAATGTGACTGGCTGATTAAAGCTAGACAGAAGCGTTTCGTAAGCAGCCATTGGAAATGTAACAAATCCATACAACCATAAGATTACATTCAATCGGTATAATTTATTTTGACATGCTTCATCTTTTTTGTCATGCTTAGACATATTCTACGTTGGACGCAAATACCTTCAGATGGCTGATATATAATATAAAAAACAGAAATCATTTGCTTTATAACATAAACATGCACACAATCTTCAACATTTTTAGATCGACGTTGGACTAACTGGTAGTTGTGGGTGAATACTTAACTGAAGCTTCTTAATATTTGTACCAAACTTTTAAAATTACTACAGCCATAGGCAAATAGATATCACACATGTCGTCTTGCGAATAAAGGCAATAATTTGTTAAGAAGTTTAAGGAAAAAATAAAAAACGCCCTGCTAGAAAAGAAAATCATGAAAATACTATTCCCAGCAGCTACTTCCCGTTTCCAAGGCAATACGAACCTTCTTTTTATCATTAAGTTAGTCGTAAGTCGATGTCAGTCATTTAAAATTTACAGCAGTAGTTTAGACCTCAATGGGTCAAACCGTCATGCTATCTTATTGCTGTTACGTAAAATAGTCAGGCGACTAATTGCTGTAAAGTCGAAGGAAATGAAAGCACTGGTGACGGCGTCGTATACATAAAATCAAGTCGTCGCCATTTCCGTTCCGTATCATGAATAAGTTCCATATCAAGAAAAGGTTTATCTTATGGTTGGCAACAGAAAAGACCAAATAGGGCCTCACACAAAGACAGAGCCACCACCGTGTGGAAAGAAATCAATTTAAACGCATTGCTCAGTGATACGCAGCTAAAAACACGATACGTCTAAAATTCTTGTTCGCCTCAAATTTGTCTAGAAGCTAAACAAAAGCTTTCGTTAGTCGCAATACTCCTTGAAAAAAAAGACAGCAGCGAAATCGAAGGCACTACGTCAGTCTGCTGCACTTTGAGCTTAGCGATAAATTCACCTCCCCTTGAGACGTTATAAAAATAGGCGCAATTAACTGAACAAACGTCAACTATCGATTAATTTTACTTGGAGCAAATTTTGGCATCTCATGGCCGCAATTAAAAAAACCCCAAGTTCTCTATACCATAGAGAAATACCATTTCTATGTGAGTCGGCTGACGCTACTTGATAAATCCATCGATTCGTTAAGCAAACAAGTAAGAACACTGTCTTGAGACACGGCCTACTATTAAGTAACCCACATTAGCCTATACTTATTCATACATGCACTGTTCAAAATAAGTCAGCCGAAAAAGTGGTCCCCTCTGAATCTCTTTTCAATACTGTTCGTTGTCAGGCCAAGGGACGTCGGCATAAAAAATTTTTTTTAAATATTTTGAAAATTGCGACATGGAGGTCAATTGCAAGACACAACACGGCGCAAAGACGGACAGACAAGTTTATATTGATTGAGAAAATCATTCTGAAATCGATTGGTATAATAGTCCTTCTGCGTGTTGCACACATCCGCACACACTTAACATCGTCTTGTACTGCTACTGGTGTAGGATGTAACAACTTGATAATAAGCTTTTTAAGTTTCAAACACACATTAAGGAGATTTATGGATTGAAAGATTTGGAAGAAGTGCAGTGCTGGAAATTTTGGCAAAATTTTATGACAACTTGGACTCGCATATGCGGGCGCTACATTCTTTTCTTTTTTTCAAAGAAGCAAATTACTGATAGATATTTGCGACACTTAGTTGCCTCGAAGCTTGGTGCACAATCACAAACCAAAAACCTGAAGGATCTTATACCATTGACAAGCTCCTATGGCGGTTTTCTTTGGAACCATAGTTGGATCACCATTCGGTACCGCAAGTTCGGATATATGGAAAGTCATCAGATAACAAAAATGCCAAATTTATCTGTAAACCAAAAATTTTCTTGCCATGGGCGCAATGCCCTGGTGGATCTTGTGGACTTAGGCCAATACCATGAGAAAACCCAGAGAGTGAAAGTTTTACTTCAATTTCTTCAACTTCTTGCTGCAATTCAGCAGCAGTATTGGTCCATTTGTGGGCGTAGTACAGTACAAAATACTGTACACATATCATGGACCCATTTGCCTAGCAAAACCTTCCCAATACCATAGCAATTGATTTTTGTCAATTTTATTACAAAGCCAGAATTGAGAAGCTAGTCGCCTATAAAGTGCTATGCTTGTTTATCCATTTTGTTGTTTCTCAAGAAGGATTTCGCACATAGAGCGTGTTCCTGATTCATGCATATTGTCATCTTTAGCAGCTCTAGAACGTCTCGTCTGTGCCTCGGGCAAAGCCAAGTACAAGAATGGAAGATGTAGCGTGCCCTCATTTATTCATTATGCTGCCCATGACGTGGCCTTCCAACGGAAGGAGGATGTTCGCATCAGATACGCCCCCACATGAACAAATAGTTTTATTTCTTCATATTTGTAATCCGTTCTCTAGTTTCAGCAGTACTTGAGTAGATTGAGTAACTTATACTCTTACGCTCTCTTATACTCTTATGAGTATATTTTATAGAAAATTTCATTTCTCGTATACCATTGTTAGTCATATACGGCGTACAGTAGCTGCTTATACTTTAACGTGTGAAGTCGTCATCTTATCTGATTGCTGTAAGGTAAAGTAGTTGGCTTTTTGCTGGAAAACCGAACGAAGTGAAGACATTTTTCATAGTAAACTTTTCTGGTCCTTATTTCGTTTCTTAATAAAAAGTATTATGAAAGCTAAGCAGGTGTAAAAACCTTTTGCACATTTATGTTAGATTAATCGGGGATTTTGTTCTATTACGACAAGGTTCGTTGTTAATCTAATGGCATTACAAACCATTTTCCTGAAACACTTAATGATGCAGGTTTCTTAACCGTCTTCTTGCCCTTCTAACGTAAATTAGCTATAATTTGTTTCCTTTTTCAGAAATGCAATACAATCCTTCACTTACTATACCATTACTATGACACAATCGAAACTTATACAAAAACTGCGTCTTTATATTTTTGTGGCTTCTTTATGACCATTTCGAGTACATACTCTGTACATAGAAATTTGCCATTTTCCAGTTCGAAACTGTTCCTTATATTAATGCTACACAAGATTGTCGACCAAATATGAATATTCCTTCAGTTATGGGGTTAAGAAATTTCTATGAACACTCAGCTTTAAATGTGTGTGTTATTTATGCAAATGTTTAGCTATTGTAAGGGTTTTTATAATTAAACTGCGGGTGAAAACTCCACACGTAGCAACAGTTGAGTGCGTAAGGTAAGCACTCCTCTGCGTTCAGAAGGTAAAATTTGCATTTTAATATATATTCTTACAGCAGTTATACCGATAAACATGTCCATGGAAAATTTTGCTTACGCCCATCTAATATTATAGAGTATTGGAGTTGTATTTGTTTTCTGTTGTTTGTGTTGTTTTTAAGAAAAAGGTGATGTGGATATAAAAGATTCAGTCACAGCTCACTTATTTTTTTTTTTTTTTGCCTCTTCGAAACAAAGGTGCTCGTAGTTCAAATTGTATTGTGATTGCATTTTTTGACCTATTTTGTCCACATTCTCAGTAACAATCTACCTACGAAAACTTCTATTGCTTGATTGTCAAATTTGAGGCCATCAAGGCCAGGAGACGATAAACGAACAGACCGACAAAGCTTAAATCAACTGAGAATTTGGGGCTGATCAAGAATATATATACTTTTTGGGTGTGGTAAAGGTTGGACGGAGTGAATATACACCCAATTCCGCCGGAGTAGATAGATATAAATATAAAAACATAAAAATTAGTAATATAAAGAAATTACAAAAAAAAAAGTTGTTTCACTGATTTCGCGAAATTAAAAATAAACCATTTTCGGTATAGTGCGAGATGATTTATGCTGATAGAAAGCAAACTTTTTCCACTTACTTTTTATACCTTACCTGTACAAAAGCTAATCCTACGTCAGTGTTAAAAATGGAACAAAGGAAAAGGATCGTATGTATTGAAGTGAAGTTGGAGTGTGCCCCAGAAAAACTCATTAAGTTTAATACTCTACACGACGTGTCCAGCACGTATTGCAATCACTGATAAATATTGAAATTGCAATAAACGCAGATAAAGTAGCAAGATAGAGTAGAAAGAAAGATAGTAGTAGTAGTAAATATATTTAATTACGGATTCTATTAATGTTTTTGCTAAACTACAAAATAATATTTCAATAAAATTGCCTTTTAGTTAAACACTTAATAGTGGAACTAAAAGCACAGATAACATGCACACGGACTAATAACTTTCATACTCTTAAAAATTTGAATTGCAGTGGGGTGCCTAAGAGCCATTGCCTTGAATATGTCAAACGTCGGTCGACATTTCTATTTAGAAACTAGCAAGCTCCAGTCGGCTATGGATACAAAGCCATTGAACTAAAATTTTTGCAGTTTTTGCATTAATGCAATAATGAAACAATTTTATGCCATCGGGATCTATCTCCGCTTGTTATAGATTAGATGTAGATGATGACTTTGCTTCCGCGATTTTGATTTTTTTTGAGATTCGAGGCTGTATTATGAAAAACCGGTGCATTTACTATTCAAAATATTTCCCACCGTTAGGCACCTTGCTTTCTGCTGTCTTGGAATGAAGAAGTGTTCTTCTAAGGTTATATACCAAATAACCCACATTTGAGTGTCGTCATGAGGTAGAAAGCACCGATCGAACAAACAATGAGTCCTCTATTGAATTCCATGTTAATCGTAAGAAGTCACGTGTGCTGATAACAGCGAGGAAGGTAGGGAATTTCCTGAGCGAGCCGAATTTCTTCTTGCAGAACCGTCACGGTATCCGAAGTCTTAGCACATCATGGCTAATTTTATTTGCAATTGCATCAATTATTGTTTATAGCACACCTATGTGATGGTTTTATTTGGTTGGAGCAAACCATAATGCATCCACCCTCCCAAATGCAGCCACCATAGTTATTCAGCGTTATCGTCAATGTTAATGGCTTATATACACTTAAGCGCGACTACTATTTCCCACTTTTAAGAATTTAACAGCAGCACTCTTCGAATTAAGCGTGAAAATGGAAGTTTCCAGCAAATGGTGTTTTTTTTGTTTTTTTTTTTTTTTTTTGCACCAAACTACACCTATTCAAAGTGGCAAACAACTATGTTGTGTACGCTTTAGTTCGATCATTTATACAATGGCGTATAGCTTAAAGGCGGTACGTGCAAATGATTAAATCAAAATTTAATTCAAGCGCCCATGGTCAATACTTACACTCTCTCCCAAATCAAACGACGAGGTCAAACTCATGCACGCAATACGATACACCAAGTGACCAGCCCGTACAAAGTACACATGGTACAAGTGGTTAATTCGTAACCGTTATCCAGCAAGTTCATCTCATATTGAGAGCAAATCAAATTCGTTTGTTTTTTTTTTTTTTTTTTTGCACGAGAAATATTAGCAAAAGTTTCGTAATAAATTTACTTACTTAACTTACCATAGCAATTTTATCTGTTCGCTTTTATTCATTATTGTTGTTGTTTTGCAAAGGGTATCGCAAGAAAAAATACTGCCAGGTTTATCGTTTTCTCTCCACATGTATGTATGTATGCATCTTTCTTTATTTTTTTAATATATGTATTTATGTAAGAATTATAAATATTTTAGTTTATACATTTATCGCTTGGTTATTCCTTTTATTTTTATTTTTATTTTTCTTCTCCTTTTTCTTTTCTTTTCTTTTCTTTTCTGTTGTTTTCTTTTCTTCTTTTGTCTTGTTTTGTTTTGTTTTGCTTTGCTTTGCTTTGTTTTCTTTTCTGCTTTAAACTAAATAAATAGTTTTAATGGATTTTCTCTTGAGGGTTGTTTGTTGTTGGCATTTATACTTATTTAGCTGATAATTATGTTTTATGTGTCCTTTCGTTTTTGCAAAAATATCTGAGTTCGAAAATTTTAAATGAACTTTTTGCAGAGTGTTTCTGTATTGCTAAACAAATCCTCTGTGTATTTCTCTGTTTCTCAGTTTCTCAGTTTCTCAGTTACTTTCTTTCTCTGTTTCTCGGTAGCTGTTCCAAGTTGAGATTTAGTTTATAATCGCAACGGGAAATTAAAGTCACGATAATTTTGTCATTTCTCATTTCATAATATCTCAGAGTTTCTCTAAAGAGACTCACATTCCAAGTTCGCGCAATAATGTAATGCAGGTGGTTTTAGCTACGACCGTCTATTTTCCCGCTTATGCTTAAATGCATGTCTTTGCCGGACCAATGAATGATTATTTTGATTTACAAAAGTAAAGAACACAGTTAAACCAGTAAACTAAAATTTTCTTTTCAAAAACTTTCGAATTAATTTCAGCGAGATTTTAAGATTTACAAATAAAAAGAATGCAACCGACGACGACACGCCCACAGTAGCTGTAGATGCTAAGTGATGTAGGAAATAAAAAAATTCATCCGAATATATTGACTAATATGCTTTCCCCCTCTCCCGTCCCCCTTCTTCCCTCACACACACACACACACACACACGCATCTATATTTATTCATTTACTCCAGGTAAAGAGGATCCCAGATATTCCCTCAGGCGTTCAGTGACTCATTCCGATTACTTTTTAAATCAAAATATAAAATATAGGAGAACTGTTTTGCAAAATGCCTAAATTTAATTTCTATTTATTTTTTGTTTAATTTTCTCTTTTTTTTTGTTTTCACTTATTTTGTTCGTTTTTCGCCTTAGAATAAGATGGTTGAGTTCGTTGCAGTAGTCAATCAAGTGTAAAATGTTTATTAATATAAACGCCAAATTCTTCTTCTTGTTCTTTATTATGGTAGCAAATTTCAAATACCTTCATGTCTTTATAATTTTTTTAAATTAATTTTGTTGCCGTATTGCCGCGCCAACGATTTTCCAATCTTTTATGTTCTGTGGATCGATGCGAGAAATGTTAAAGAGTAAATGCTTTTAGTGGGCACTTAGAGAACGAAAATAATAAAGAGCGCTTCCCCTAAAACTGTCAGTATTCCGGTCTTTTGAGTTAAAAAAAGAAAACAAATTTAAATCTTGCGATTATGTAAATCATGTGTGTGTGTTTGTGTTTTTGTCTATATGTGTTTGTGTGTTTTTGTGTCAGAAGTTCAGGTGTACATCGCCTGCAGATGAGAAGCTTTTACAAAATCCAAACTGCGCCGAATAATATGTAATTCTCTTGTACAAAGCTATGTTTGACTATAACTTCACGAGTTCATTATCAACCGTATTAGTACACGTACTTTCCTTTTGCGTGTGTTAACAGTTTTTTGAATGATATGTTTGCAAGTATGCGTTCTTTTAAGGAAAGCAAAAAAAAAAAAAAAAAAAAAAAAAAAATACATTGTATTGTGCTTTTATTTTATAATATATACAACATTTTTCTTATTTACATACGCAATGACTCTTCATTGCAATTGTGATTACACACATGTGCATACACATATACGTATACACGTATGCATACGTATTTATATATATATATATATCATACGTATTATATATATATATATATATATATTTATATTTTATATATATATATATACTGATAAACTGATTGTTGTTGCACATAACCTTTTAATGATAATCTTGTGTATTTTGCTCTCTCTTGTCGGGATCAACAATCATAATGATTTATGATGTAAAAGATAAATGAATACAGATACAAATAGATAAATAGTTACAAGTATACATATGTATATATATATATATATATATACGTATATATAAATATGTATGCATGCTATTTATATATATATGTATATGCATACGTCCAATATATAGTTACATACATGTATATACATGCATGTATATGTACATATATGTACGGGTTAACACTCGTATGAGTGTGCGTTTGCGCTGTTTGTGTCAAATACTATGAAATTTTGTGATTATTTCATATATATATATAAATATTATTTGGCCAGCAATCCTTTTATGTGCATGCACACACACACACATATATATATATATATATACGAGTTTTAATTATGTTCGTAGTAAATTGCTGAGCATTTTTCATTTACATTAAATTATTTATTTTTACTCTTCTTGCGTTTTTTATACTTTTCTTATTCATTTATTTATTTATTTATTCATTTATTTTTTTTTTGTTTTGTTGTTGTTGGTTTTGGTCATATTAATAGGAGGATATAGTTATACCTTTCAAATATGTATGTACGCATATCTCTATATCTATAATTTATTATTGCTCGAACAAAAGATATCGAAAATCGAAACGAAAACTCGCAAAAGTTCATTTCATTTATTATTTCTTAAGTTAAATAAACTTTGACTTACAAACTGAGCATCACGACATGAATATATACCGGATTATATATACCAATGTTAATACAATTTTCGCTTATTACGAATTATGAAGAAGTCACTTATCGTATGGTTTATTGTTTCGTCTAAGAATTAAAGTTAAGCTTTCCTTGTATTTTATGAATTTTGTCTGTCCTTAACGTTTTTTTGTTTTGTTTTTGCGTGAAAGTGATTAATAACAAGTTTTCAGCTACTTTTCAAAAGCTATCTTGGAGCGATAACTCTTCAGATTTTAATTGAAATTATTTGATGACTTTCATTTTATGTTCTTATACCCTACACTACTTCTCGTCTAAGGCCATGTGAGAAAGATTTGAGATCGAACAACCTTTTATTATAACGATCGTTTTAGAATCGCTCTCTGTGAATCGTTCTAAAGTTGTCTGTCCGTAAGCCTGTCTCGTTTTCTGGTAATGTAGGATATTTAGTGATGGGCCGTGGCCCACTATTGTTTGTTATCTTGTTTTAAAAAATCAACCAAAATTCTTATAAAACAAAACCGAACTCAATTGTTTCGTTTAATTAAGCATTATATGGCTTTGAAAGAGTAAATATCTGCTTTTGTCGATGCTAAGATGATGCGATCAATGAAGAGAACAAGAAAAGCGTAGAAAGCGTAGTAGCTGTCCGTTTGGATTTTGATTGTTTTGAACAACTATTGCATAAGAACTGAAACGTTCGTATATTTGCTGCAAAATGAAGAGAGGATGAGGAAGAGGCAGAAGAAGAGGAAATACCAGCAGAGATATATGTAAAACAAGTTGTGCGATCAAACTTTCAACAACTCTTTCAAGAATTTCATTATCAGAAACGTAGGCGGATAGATAGGTAGGGTTAAGTTAATTTACACATTGCGGTATTTTCGATGCATATTTCCAAATCTTGTCGCGCTCGCAATATCAAAATATCTTGTTTCGAATATTTTCCACCGACTTTTCACTTTACCATTTATTTATTTCTCAATTTCATTTTTTATTCAAAAAAAAAAAAAATTATTTCAAGCAAAATATTAAACTGAGATTTTATGTTTTTCTTATTTTTTTTTTTTTTTTTTTTTGTTTTACTTTTTTTTTTGTTTTAAATGGCCAAAGCAAGAATAATTAAAAATGTGTTCAATGTTTCTACACAACGCGAGATAGAAGAGGATAATGTGTATATATCTTATAGAAGAAACTGGCATTTATTATGAATTTATTAACATTTTAACGAGGAAAGTTTCCCGTATCCATCTCCGCTCCCCTTCTATACAAATAACGTATATAAAATTGCAAAAAAAAATGTTACGTTCAATGCATGTTTAATGCCGTAAAAAATCTAAAACCATTGCTGCATTGTACGAAACATGCTTGCCCAGTTTGCTATTCTTCAGAGGAGATCTTATTGATAAAATAATTTCATAAACGGACAAAACAATGGTCACTTTCTGACAAAGAGGTTGTTGAATAAGTAGGAATAGAAACAAAATGAATGAAAAATAACATAAAAATTTATTTATACGCGACACCTTCCGATTAATATTAAAACGCCCCTCATCATGTAGTTTTACTATGAAATATTAGTATTATACATGGAGATATACATTTACCTCAATCCGTCTCGTTTCTTTAAATATCATTAAAATTCTGCATAGAAAGATAGCAATATATCGATAACAGATATGAAATTACAAAGGGATACAATAGCGAACCATTGCACTAGCAAAGCAAAAGAACATTCCTTTGGTTGCTAAAAAGTCAATCATACTTTTACGCGTTTTACGCGTACTGCCATCACGCAGTATGAAGTGATAGAAAGAGACTTACATTGAAATAAATTAGAATCGTTCCTCTTACGCGTATATTAGTGTAGGATAGGTAAGGATATATCTGCACAGATTTAAGCAACATCCACAAAGACTTCAATTATATGCATCTTATATTTCACGTATTGTCCGTCTGTCCATGACATATTTTGTCCCAAGATGAACCACTAATCACATTGGATTGAATTGGACCATAGCTAAACGGGATTGCATTACTCTGTTTTAAACTTACATCACATCATGCTATGGTAACAAGGTCTAATTTTCGTATATTTTGTAATTGTAAAATTGATACAAAGGATGGTCTGCAAAACTACAAAACTTTCTATGCTACTTGGACTACATATTTACACTTTGCGGACCTTTTCCCGTAATATACATGAACGAGATATAAACCTATTTCGTTATATTTTTTGATATTTTGTGGCGCAAATAAGGACTTTAGGACATTTAATGGTAGTCTTTAGTCACCATAACGTTTTTAATTCTTTATTTTGAAATTTTAAAGGGATTTGATTGACTGGGAAAACCGCGAGAAAACAAATCAAAGCAACAATGGCACGTTTAAGTTAATCATTTAGCCTCTTGCACGTAACGAGGAATTTGTGTCCTTTCAACATTTTTTCTTTCTTTTTTTTTTTTTTTTTTTGATATTAAACCTTTCAAATTTGGCCGCAACAAAAACTGAGGATTTTATTTTCTTGACATTAGCTTGTTACTATGACGAAAGGCAATAGAAACTGACAAAAAATGGCTACGTTTTTTCGATATGTTGCTATTCTTTAAAGCGAAGTATTTCACATATTTCGAACAATTTTGGAAATTAGTCACGTCCTGGTCAAGTGAAACATTTATCTATCTTGTAAAAATAGAAAGAAAAAGATATAAATGTCAACCACAATTTCGGACAAAGCAATTACAAAAAAAATAAAAGTATCCGCTACAACAGACACTCCAAATGCGAAAATTCTTGCTCGATACGATTCCAGCAACAAAATATCTCAATATTGAATTCGTTTAAAAAGAACTACTCACTCTACTGTGAATGTTCTCTCCCGAATATACTGTTTATGTCGGACAATATTAAATCGAAAATCGTACAGTACTTAAATTAATGCAATTCTAGAAAATATTCAGACTTACACTTACTGTTTCTGTTACTGACTTTTAATGTTTTGAGTATAAGTGAATGCAGTTCGTGTAAAAAAAAAAGTTTTCTTGCACCACAAATTCGCATAAGTCGGAATAGTGAACATTGACTCTATAATATGTCTAGAGGCATATTCGTCCAAAAACGCGAGCCGTAGACTTCAAGGGTTTATAGAAGTTTTTACTCGGCTTAGGGATTTACATGATTTGTGCGTTTTCCTGTTATGGCGTTTCTCATGAAAAGCCAAAAGAAAATTTATTAAGGATATAAATAATGAAAATGGAAATCCGCTTTCTCCCCTTCCCCTCCTAAACAATGAATTAAGTAAAACTTGGTGAAATTCAATTCTAAGATAACTCGTGTGCCAAAGAACGAGTAAAGAAAGACACAATTCTTTAAAGAAATTTAAAAGAACTTGAGGGGAGATTGATTAACTAACTCTCACACTCGCAACATATTACATATTTAAGCGACCAATGTTTTCTTTTGTTTCTTTAATTTGTTTCATATTTTGAAAATCAATGGGTCTCCGATGTTGATTAAAAATCTATCAATATCAATGGGTCGCAATAGATGTCGAGAATTCTTTTCAAAGTCACTATGTGAAGAGTCAAAATTAATGCAATTAAATCATCATTACTTTTATTCTAATATATTTTGCTATATATATATATATATATATACATGCAAATCTAATTAATTCTAAACGATTATGATATGCTTATTGTCCCGTAAATGAGGCTCTGTTAAGTAAAAATATTTTTGAGAATGGCCCGTCTCATTATGTCAGGCTTCAAATAACTCTAAGAATTTCGTTTAAAAATTAAATTTTTCCCATTGTCAGCAGACAGACAAACGGACATAGCTTAAGTCGTATTGGTCTAGGGCACTATCAAAACGTAAAGTACGTCTATTAAGCTACTAACAGAACACTTCTAAAGTAGGCATATCTTTGTTCTGTATTGAGCAGTTAATTATTTTTTCCATTGAGGAGAATTCAACAAATTTTTGTTTTTTCTTTTTTTTTTTTCATTTCGCTTGAATTTTTCTTAACTATCGACTAAACTAAATACGTACATAACAAAGTACATACATATATATATATATATATATATATATATATATATATACATTTATACATAGGTATATTATTTTTTTGTTTTCCTCAATTTTACCTACTTATAGCCTAAGTGTCGTGTGTACAAACCTCACAGATTATTATATATGTAATTTTTAT
>CCAG010023740.1:0-21758 GCA_001077435.1 Glossina morsitans morsitans | reverse complement strand
TTTTTAAAAAAAAAAAAAAAAAAAAAAAAAAAAAAAAAAAAGAAGGAAACCTAAGGGCCAGAAATGAATGCAACAAGATCAACGAGACGAAGATTGATTTAAGATTTTTTCAAAATTTACTACTACCATCAAGTTTTTCGCGAGTTCATTACTGCGTAAAAGTCGAGAACATCGAGTTCAATATTTGGTTACATTCATGAAAGTTTGAAAAGGAAAACTTGAAACTTGAAACTTGAAACTTGAAATATTTTTTTTTATATAATATTTTTAGCTTACCTTTCTTGGGTATCAACGATTTGAGTAGCATGACGGCATTGTCATCGCACGACCAGGCATGCATTTTGCGATAGCTGTCACGTCCCTTCTCGGTGAGCTTTTCCCATGGCTTGGGTTTTGACAGCAACTCGGATACGGTGCCCTGCGATAAGCCCAAGATGTATTTGGCAAATATGCGTTGACCGATGTTGTGAACTGATAGCAGCTCCCTGACGCGTCGTGAGATGTGCATGGTGTCGAGGTTTTGATTTGCATATTTATCCATATTGTAGCGAAGCATTTCTTGTAATTTCGCCTCCATCGGATCGCCTTTGGGTATTAGGGATTCTCCTAGACGGCCAGCCATTGACGTACCAGGCGGCAGTTGCAGTTCATCGGCGAAACGAAAGTGACCTCGATCTTGAAATTGGAATGGTAGACCGGGCAGGAAACTGTGTGGAAGATGATGAGGTCCTATAGGATTTGTAGGTGTGGCGCACAGATTGCTATTGTTATCATCGAGCGACTTATGTGATCCGTTTAGCGATAAGCCGTGCTCATCGTTAGAACGTTGATCTTGCAGATTTGGCGTACTGGCGCTGGATGCTGACATTGAATCTTGCTGATTGAGACCTATTTTTTCATGATGATCGGTTATGTGAGATGGCAATTGATGGTTTGGCGGCATATGCTGTAAAGTATCTGTTGAACGAAGAATGGAAGAATTCGTTTGAGTACTGGTTTGTTGTGCAAAAGTGGAATTAACTAATTGACTAAGCAGTGCAGTGGACGAGTGTCCTTGCTGCGGCTGTTGTTGCTGCTGCTGTTGTTGCTGTTGTTGTTGTTGTTGTTGCAATTGGTGATGTGTTAGCAATTGCTGTTGCTGTTGTTGATGCTGATGATGATGACTGCGATGCTGTTGTTGCTGCAGTTGATTATGCTGATGGACGGCTTGTTGCAACAGTATATTCTGTTGTTGTTGATGCTGAGGTTGATGATGATGTTGATTCTGATGCTGATGCTGATGCTGAGTAATATTGGCAACATTTGTATATAAGGATTTCGACGCGTTGGCATTGAGGGTTATATCGAAACTTCTTCTCCAATAAGAATTAACCAATTCTTCTCCTAGCAATGAACCGAAACGTTCAACGTTCTCTTTAAAATTGGCTGAGGAAAGCTCGTCATTCTCTGTCGAAGACGGCTTCTCAACGTCTGATTTTAATAAACACGTTTCTTTCATCGATCTTGGCACATTTGTAAAAGATTCTAACTGTTTGGTTAAGCTCCCGGCGTTTTCAATATTTTTCGCGCTTTCGTCGAGATCTACTTCGATTTTCGGTACTTTAGTCGCTTCTACATGTTGCTCAACGTCGTCGCCGGGCTTAGTTATGTCTTGAACAATACGATCGGTTGCGATTTCTGTGAAGCAAACGAGCACAAAAACACCAATTTGGGTTTGTTTGGTTGTTGTTTTTTTTTTTTTTATGTCTTGATTTGATTTGTTTGAAGGAAATGAGCAAGTCAATGCAACGATTATGGAATTTATATGGAATACATATATATATATATATTATATATATATATATATATATAGATATGGAAAAATGTACAACACAGAAAACAACTGATAAATGCATTTGTGGCCAATCATCGAACAATAGTAATAAACAGTTTTAATTTCGATTAGCAGCGATATGTGATAAGCAACATACTCATGCAGTCATTTTTCTTCTGTTTCTTTTGTGTGTTTATTTTTTTTTGTTTTTTTCTTGTTTTTGTCTTTTTTTCAAGATAAGATTGCTTTTATAAGAAGTTAAGTTAGGAAAGTACTGGCGCGCGCCACTTTGATACCAGCCCGTTTGCGTGTGCATAAAAGTGTGCATGTATTTGTGTTCATAAACAAACATTTATGATATTTATTGAAAAGGAAAACTGAACCACACCAATAAAGTCAACAACAACGACAGCCATAAGCTATGAATAATATTTCGCTTTTGGTTTATCGATAAATGTAAAAATAGCGCGGGGAAAAAAATGAATAGAAAAATTAAGGCATAAATGGACACACGGCCATAAGCTTACCGTCAGAACTCTTTAACGTCTCGGCAGCCACTAATGCTTTGGTTCTTTCCATTAATAATTCTTGGAATTTATTCGGATCATTATTGCAGGCTGCAGCTGCAGCGGCTGCGGCAGCAATCGCGTTTTGTTGGCTTATGGCGTCTAAGCTTAATGGACTCCTGCGTAAATGCAATCGCCAGCATTTCAAAATGAAGAAGAAGAAAAAACGTTGTACGAATTAATAATTATTGTTATTTTAATTTAAATTCGAATTTCGAGAGAAAAGGTCGTCGTCGCTTCAAACACTTTACTTACTGCGTTTCCTTTTTGATATCGATTTCACTGATATTCTCCGTCAATTTGGTGCATTCGTCGTCTTCGGTTTGATCGTCGTCGAGAGTTTCTACATTTTTTTCCGTATGAAAAATTTCTTTGGGGTCATCCGTTTTCGTTTCCTTTGGATTTGACACATTTTTCATTTGCAGTATCTGCGAATCGGACTCGGAAG
This sequence comes from Glossina morsitans morsitans, assembly GCA_001077435.1. Lineage (NCBI taxonomy): Eukaryota > Metazoa > Arthropoda > Insecta > Diptera > Glossinidae > Glossina > Glossina morsitans. Next base: position 18,931 of record CCAG010023740.1, on the reverse strand, counting down.
GCGAACTCACTTCGATTAGCGGATAAAGTTTTTCTTGTTTATCCAAATGGCTCTCCAACCGCATTATATGTTGACGCTTAGCTTCTAAATGCTCTTCAAGTCTGCGGATTTGTAACAAATGCGTTTGTTCTATTGCTCTTAACCGCTTAACTTCATCGAAAAGGGCCTCAATCTAAATCAAAAGATAGAGAGAGAGAGAGAGAGGAGGAAAGTATCGATTAATGTCTAATAATAAATAATTATATATTCCAAGTTGTCATATTTTGTTTCGTCTGAGATCGAGAAACTTTTTATGAAATTTTCAGTTTAATCACTTGAACATACACGTGAAATATAAATAAATAAAAGTTGGTTGGTTGGTTACATATACAAATTATTTATTTGCATGCGTTTGTTTGTGTGTGTGCGTGCGTGTGTGTGTTTCGAGGTCTATCTGATTGGTGTTGTCATTAAAAAATTTACTGAAGAAAACTTTGTCTTTCTTCGATACCACCAAACCGTACTCATTCACATGTACACACACACACACACACACACACACATACACAGAGCGAAAGAGAGAGAGAGAGAGAGAGAGGCACACGCACGCACGCAGACCGAAAATATGCACATGTGTCGCTGTGTAATACGTTTTATTCTTGTTAAAAAGTTTACTTTTTGATTCGAAAATTCTTTACGATAAAATGATTCGTCCCCTTCGCTTCCCAAAAATTTCGTTCACAGTTCAGTTCGTCTAATAACTGCACCCAAGAACTTTCCCTTGTCAAATTTGCCAATTATCATATTTTCATCAACAAACTCTGAAAATTGTTTAAAAACTTCCTGTGTTCACCTTTCAGCTCATATTCGCTTATATTCGTATTGCGAACATACTCATGCATATCAACGTATATATATACATACATACATACATATGCACATACAGAAACACATAAACACACACAAACACACATGACGTAAACAAATAATAAAATCACGGCTTTCTTAATATTGTCTTGTCTTCTATTTGTTTTGTAATACATGCATGCATGTATGTATGTATGTAAGAAGAAATCATATAATAACTTTAATATGATCATAAACATGGGTGATTGTTATTGTTGTTGATTTTTTACCCTTATGTTAATTTTATTAAAAATATTTTGCTCCATAGCATATATTGATGAGCTTTTGCTTATATTAAAAAATATATAGACAGAAGGACAGACGATACAGCAGTTTTGTAATTCGAAGCATTTTTCCTTCATAGGAAAATTGATAAAATATATTATTTTGCTTACTAACTTAAATACCATACACAAACACACGCACATACACATCTATATTTCGTGCTTTCAATGACATGTAAGCTATAGATTCAATTTTGTTATAAAAAGATTGTATAGTTTCGATGGTTGTTGTTATTGTTATTGCTATTGTTGCGGGCTTTTGTCTATTGTTTGTTCAGTTATTTCATTATAACATACTCAGATTTTATAACACCTGAAATATGATTATATATAAAATTCTATATTACTAAACAATAGAAAATATTAGTGACAGACACACAGATACACAGAGGCAGTGCGATGACGAGAGTGATAGTGGGAGAAAAGAAGAAAGAAAGAAATTGAGACAGTGAGAGAGAATGAGAGAGAAAGAGAAAGAGATAGAGAACGCAATAGATAGAGAGAGAGAGAGAGACAGCGATAGATGGAGAGAAATAGAAGGGGTAAAAAACTTGTGGTTGTTAGTTTTTGAAATGAGCCGTTAAACGTTTCAATGCAAAAAACAATCAATAAACAATAATTTCGCGTGTCTTTGTCACATAAGTTACACATGCAAATTCTCTTCTTTTCTTTTTTTTTTTTTAGTACACACACGCATACACACATGCACACACACAAGCTTAGATGTGCTTACATTTATTGCGAATGTTAACACAAAATGAAAATGTCATCAAAATCGGTTCACGTACAACCGCTTCTTTTTAACTGTATAACAAAATACGTATGTGTAAATGTATGTAGTTATGTACATTTTTTTAATGATTCGCCGGATTCGATATGGATACATATATATATATATATATAAATGTATATTTATTTGTGTGCGGCAGGACGCAGCTAACCCAAGGTGCTCGCTCATCTAGAGTTCATTTTTTTTTATACGATTTCTGATTATCGATAATATGCTATAATATGTATATAGATATATATATATATATATATATATGTAATGCATGTAATAAATATATTTGTACGCGTAAGAATATTTATTTATTTATTGTAGATCAAGTGAAAAGTTCGTGGCGCTTTGTTCGCAAGTAATATTACAATCGCGCAACTTTGCCAATACTCTTCGTTAGTGTGGATGTGTAAGACATGACAATTGCCAGCTAATTAAAATGAAAAGCAACGATTGCGATGTTTCACGCAATATCACTGTGACTATGGTGACAATGTTTCGAAAGCGTAAGTTAAAACCTTCTTATGTCACAATACTCGTGGCGCTTATGGCGAGAATGCTTTATCAAACTCATTCATATAATTCGTTCATTTTCACCATGCTCTGGTCGACAAATGATTGAGAAAATCGTCGCAAGGTGAAAAAAAAGGAAAAGATAAGAAAGGGCTGGAAAGTTCTACTTCTTTGTCGCCATGTATTTTAACATAGGATCAATTTATTACTTCACGGTTATCATGTGAATCCATCTTCTATTCGATTTCTGATATAGACTTGAGATCTCGACATGGATTTATATATGGCAATTAGTTGTCTCATTATCAAATAAATCCGTTCACTGGGACTCTTTTCCTGCTTAGCACGATTTTCAGAGTTAACGCACCGCTACTTTTAGGCATTGATTTGTTTTAGCACATTATTACCACAAACAAAATGTTGATCTTAAGTTCGTACTGGTGAAGCTCGTGAAACTTGGTTTAAGTTAGTTTGATAACTTTTGTACAGTGTTCGGCTCGTATGGAGTCAAAGTCGTCTCCTCTACGTTGCTAGGTGGAGCTAACGATAATGTAGACATGATTTGAAGGAGGGACCAACAACGAACAAAATATTGAATAAAACTAATTAACTATTATGATTAAAGTGGATGACCTAGTACGGTGTCTATCAACAACATGCTCCATTTTAAGTTTCGATTTTCGTGCATGTTTCGATATACGCTCGTAAGACGTAATCAAGTAGTGAAAATTTATTATAAAAAATGTAAAAGAAAATTGTTCCGAGTGGCGAGCCTTAATGCAATTTATCTGGGCTCTGAGAACTCAAGAGACGTGGTCAAACATCCGCTCTAATCATAAGAAATGGAAGTTTATAGCTTTATATAGGCATTTTTGAAAGGAGAACTAGTGGTTCATTGCTACGTCCCGAACATTACTTAAGTGAATTGTCATAAAACCAGAGATCTGACCAGAACTCCGATTCGTAGCATTTCCTTTCCTTCAATTACTATAATTGCCTTTGAAGTTTACAGCACACAAATCTTCTTCTGGGTAATCCGAGAATTTGGCGAGAACTTTTCTAGCGTTGGTCCTTGTGAACTGATTTGGGTTTTGAGGTAAAACACTTTAATCTGAGATCCAGTTACATTGTGTATTTCTGTATACTGGATGCTTTGGTGCTAATCTCCCTCTACGTATTTGTGTCGCGCTACCTCTGTTGCGTATTAAATTGTTTCGTGAAGGCGTGGAAACAAGCATTGAAGTCGCCAAAAACTATATATAAAGTACTGATTAGCGTAAATGACAGCGGTATCGATTTAGCTATTAGTTGGTTGATAACCAAAATATTTTCGCTTAAATTGTGTGTTAGTTGAAAACGATAAAGTTGAACCGTAGGTCGGCTAACTGTTCGGTTGTCAGGCTGATTCATTAAATATCTCGCTGATCAAGAAGGTAAACTTATAAGGTATTAAATATGTTTTTGTATGCTTTTATTAATGATACGATAAAATTAGCATGCCTCGTGTCCCCAATGGTCGATATAAGATATGTATGTATTTGTGCATAACTAAATACTTGAGATATTGAAAACGTTTGCTTGAAAAGGGGTGCAAAACTTCTTCGTGTAATTAATTGAATAAAATTTGTCTTTGCATATGTATGTATAATATAGGTGTATATGTATATATATATATGTATATGGCTATGTATATCGTACAGTAGCGAACTAACTGATGTACGATTTTAAAAATCCTTTACTGTAGCATGATTACAGGTTTTGCAAAGATTCTTTGCTTTTGAAGTGAAATAAAGCAAAACAAAAGCGTTCTAATTAGATATTGACTGACAATCTATCTTGTGTGTAGACTGATGACGAATGTTGTTTGAAAAACCCTTTCCTTCAATTTTTAATTATAAAACTTTTTCTTAGCTGTCGTCAACACACTCTCAACTGTTTTCCTAAAGCCAAGAAATAATCAAACAATCAATGAGTTTTGTATTATGATTTCAAATATGAATGAATTAAGGGATCTTTCTTTGTTTTTCATCTATCTCACCATCGAACGCAAGGAGGCAATCATCGAATGAAGGTTTGGTTGGCTTTGCAGATTTTCGTATTTTTCGACTCTACAGATGGATGGAGGAGGAAGAACAGCCAAAAAAAAAAAAAAAATAACAATTTCAATGTAAAGAAACGTTAACTGGTATGGTAAAAAATGTTGCGAAGGCTTCTGCCATTTCTGTTTGATTGAATTGAATCGAGAGTAATGTTATTTTAGCAAACAAAGTCTTATGTTGATTAATATCACATCCAAGTTCCATCCAAAATGATGGAAATATTTACAAACATTATTTAGTCATACAATATTGTTTCAGTAATAATAGTTTTGTTTAGTTAAACTTAATCAAAAAAGAAACAAAAAAAGAAACAAAAAAAGAAACAAAAAAAAAAAAAACAGATAAGGAACTCGTTTATTCAGTAAAGTAAAGGGCGAGAGAAAAGTCGCTCTGGTAGTCTTGATAATTGTTTAATTAGAGCTTACTCGTAATGCGTGCAATTTCTTAAAGGCAACTGTACGCTGTTTACCGTATATCTCACTCAACAGGCAAACTGCGCATAACTTAATTAAAGAAAACTTAAATTCAACCCCAAATTATTTAGAAAAACTGACACTCGCTACAAAAATGAGTTGATTCTTAAAAAAGCTTTTAGGCTTATTTATTTACAAATGGGTAAAACTCTAAAGCACCCATCATCCAGGCACACATTAAATAATTTACATATGAGTATGTAGGCGAATGCGTACTTCAGAGAACACTTAAACAATCAGAAATCAATGATATTGTCACAGAGACTTTTGTCTTTTTTTTTTTTTTTGTTATTTATTTACTTACTTTACTTTTTCCTTTTTTTTTTTGTGAGACGCATCCTTAAACACCACCACATAACGCACACACACACACACACACACACATCCACATACACACATCCACATACAACACTTCTTTCTTTCTTTCTTACATTTTCTCTCTCTCTGTTCACGCAAGCAAAAATAATTTTTCATACAATATTTTAACCCTTTTTTGTATTAGCTCTTTACATGTGCTTGCATATGTGTGTGTGTGTGTGTGTGTGTGCGTGAGTGTGTGTATGCGTATTTTAAAAGTTGTATATGTATATTTAAAATTTTTCTGCACGAATGAATTCTAATTCCTTTGACAAAAAAGCATGCCCTATATAAGTATTTTTGCTAAGCACCCAAAAGTATGCTATGCTTGCTATGCTTATATAAAAAGTAATGAAGAGATTTTTTTACAGATATAAATGTTGTTGCTTTTGCTGTCATTCCTTCTGCTTGTGCTGATAATGAATGCAGTTACTATTTGTGCGTGCGTGTGTGTGTGTGTGTGTGTATGTGTGTACGTATGTATGTGTGCGAACAGTTTAATTACTTATTGTATTGTTGGTTCGATACACGCACATATTATTTATACATATGTATATATATATACATGTGCGTGTGTGTGTGTGTGTGTGTGTTTGTGTGTTTGTGTACGTTAGTGCACATATGCGTATATGTCCAGGAGGTAGAAGAAGGAATTTTACTTTAGCTTTTTGTAAGAGTTTCATACGTTAAAGCGTGGTTTCTGAATGTTTTGTTTGCCAATCGATTGTACGTCGTAAAGTGGCTTTGAAGTAAGTGTGAGTTACATGTGATGAGTTTGAGCGGCTGCTTGGCAATTTTGTTAATTACAAATCAGTTTTCGTATTTGTCTGAGCTGAAGCTTTAGCAATTTCGCCTTATTTGAAGAGGGTTGTTTTTGCATTTTGTATATATTTATATATATATATATATTTATATATATATATGTTTTTTCGGTAACTCATGCCACATCGGCAATACAATATAGCTTTTGTGTTCGATTTTGTTTTGTTGGTTGTACGAAATATCTTTCATTTGTATTTTTTTTTTATATTTTTTATTTTTCTATTTTTGTTTTTTAATAAACAACACGGACCGTCATCATTGACCGACCATTCTCAAAGATTTCATAATTTGCAAAATGCCAATGTCCAGTTTTTGGTTTTATTATATTTTTACGCTCATGTGAATTGCAGATTTACAATAAATTAAAAAAAAGGGTTTTTTCTTTTTCTTTTTTTTTTTCTATTTAATAAATATATTATTTACGTGATTGGAAGGAGGCGTGAAGATGAAGCAAAGAAAAAGGGACCATAAGAAAATAAAAGAAAAAAAATAAAAAAAAAATTTAAAAAAATTATAAATAAATCAACGAAATATTTTATTAAAATGTTACAAAAAAAAAAAGAAAAAAGGATTTCTTTTAATCAAGTCGTTGTTAAATCTGAAATCAAAACGTGTTTTTAGAACTCTATGCCTTTGCTTTGCATTATGTGTGCATTCAAAGCTAAATGCGTTTGTGTGTGCGATTTATTCGAACCATGTTAGATTCTTTCTGCTACTGTATTAAGTGCCCCCTGGAGGTATTAGTTGCAGTGCCACTCAATGCAACTGAAGTGATGCTACTTACTTGCTTCTATTCTAATACAAGAGTATTTGCTACAAACAACAAACAAACAAAGGCTGATACCCTAGATGACAATTGTCTACCAAACAAAGAATAAAATAAAAAAATAAATATATATATATATATATATATATATATATATAAAAAAAAGTAAGCAGAACCAGAAAGTAAACGAGAAGCAAACTTTTTGCCCGACAAAGACCGATTTTCGAATATGTGGAATATGTTTGATAAGCTTACTAAGCTGTGTGTTACATCACACAAAATGCCGATATATTCTCATTTTTAATTGTTAAAAGAATCAAATCGTGTTTGTATGAGTTGTTAAATGCAGCATACTTTAGATTCGTAATGGGCACAGATAAGAAAAGGGAAAAAAAAAGCGAAAAATTTTAAAGAATAATTTCATCGACTAATATATGCATGCATCACAAGGTATGTATGTATAAGTGCTTTGTGTATTTGTCGTAAAATTTCTACTAGAGAAAAAATGTTTTAACAATGTTTACTTATTATTTCATGAATTTTTTTAAGCAAATAACAACCATATAATTCCTAAGAGTATTTACAGTAACAATAATACAGACACACACACACACACACACACACACACACACACACACACACAACTTACATATACATGTTCATAAAAAATATACATATATATGTGTTTATCTATGTCTATGTATGCATGTATGTATGTATGCATGTATGCATGTAAATGTGTAGAAAATAGTTTTATAGGATACAGAGCAAGTTTTGTTATCTCCTCTGAATTCTTCAAATTTAAAGCATTTTCAACTTGTACTTAAAATTGTCAAATGTATGAAATGCTGAAGAGTCTTGGCAATGAATGAATGGAACGGACCTGTCGCGTGGTAAAGATGAATTTAATCAAACGAATTTTTATATTTTTGTTTATTTGATGTTATCAAACAAATTCTTTAATTGCTCTCCACATTCTAGTTGTTTTTTTTTTTTTTTTTTTTCATAAAAGGTAAAAGTCCTTTTTAATCAAACCTTTATTAATAAATGAAAAAAAAAAAAAAAAAAAAAATATATATATATATATATATATATATATATAGTAGTATATGAGGAATAAAATAAAATGAAAAAAAAAAAAGAGTCCAGTCAAATGGCCAACACAAAAATAGACATTTTTCACATTTTCTAATTCGTTAAACTCGTACTCGCTCAGTCTCTTCTTGTTACTCATATCGCCAGCGACTAATGATGGCGCTCGTAGTGATGATGAATAAAGTAAAGTATGACATTCACTTATATTTGTTTATAAATAAAAATTGGCTTACTCCTTAACTCCTTTAATACATTTTGTCCTTCTTTTTTCCTATTACTAGTCTCCAAGTCCTTTTATGCCCTAATCCTTTTTCTGTCGGTTGTTTCATTCTTTTTTATTTATTTATTTTTTTTTTTTATTATTATTATTTTCTTTCTTTTTTTTTATAAGGGTTTAGCATTTACCATCAGTCCATCATTGATATGATACCGCGCGTATGTTTGTTTGTTTTCGAGTTACATTGGCAGAAAGGGGTATGTATTTATAAAAAACCCCAAAAACCTTTCGAAATCATAATCAAAAACGTTAAAATCATAGTCTAGACAATAATTTATGAGTAAGGATATGTCGAGTAATAAGAGCGTAAGAGATTCGTTTTTGCCACTTTTTTCTCAACATTATTACAATATTTTCACTGACTAACTACAATCTCTTACTCTTCATATCTTAATACGTATCTATCTATCTAGCTATATATATATGTATGTATGTATGTATGTATGTATGTATGTATGTATGTATGTATGTATGTATGTATATATGTATGTATTTAAAAGTAACACATCACAATTGTCCTTTTTTTCTATATTTTATATTTACATATATAGATATATATATATGATGAGATGTGTGTGAATTTGTTTGTATGTACGTGCGTGTATTGATGTGCATATACGAAATGCTAGACAATGTGGTGATATCTTTGGGTTTAATAAAACCTTTATGTGTGTTCAAGTGTACCTTGGCATTTTAATTTTAAACTCACAAAAATCATAACGTATGCATACATACGTTCAACACACATACACATAAACCGATGAACACATATAACTCATTGAGACCCTCGATAAGTCTCGTTGCCATTTCTAATGGATATCCTTCCTTCCTCTTGGTCTTTGCCATTCAATGATGATTCTTTTGTAAGTCGAACTTTTTTCGGCCGTCTCATCCCCCCACTCATACAAATAAAGTTCTCCTTCATCTCTTTATATCTCTGCCCTGACTCCGTCAAACCGACCACTTCAATTTCAAAATATAGATTTTTGTTATATTTTTGTTTAGTAAAATGGCAACAATAACAGCAGAGTAATATAACAACAAGAACAAGAACAACAACAACAAGAACAACAGACAGTAGCCTTTATTTATATTAAGCTTTGATATGTAAAAAGAAAAATAAAAAAAAATAAAAAAAAAATAAAAAATAAATAAATAAAAATAAATAAATAAAAACAAAAGTCATATTCTCTAGACTTCCTCCCAACACGAACACTTGCACGATATGCTCCTTCACAAACCATACAAAACACAATGTAATCCTTGATTTTACGTTAAGCTGCGTTATTGTTTTAGCTGTTTTATTTTACATTGTTGACTGTTCCGTAAGTAGCCTTCCTTGATGGTTTTCGACTCGTTTCAGCGAAGTGTGTTTATTACAATAAAAAACAAAACAAAAAAAAAAATAAATAAATAAAAAAAACAAAACGAAGGAACAACTTAAAAATCATTTACATATGCACAAAATTCAGAAAACTTTCTAATAACGCGAGACAGTATGATTGCAATAAAAGGATAAATAAAAATCCAACCGTATTTTTCAATAACTTTAAATGATTCTAATTTCGACTGAGAATGCATTGATAACTTTTTTTTTTTCTATGCTCATAATAACGACTATAGTGATGACGATGATGATGATGATAATGATGATGACTTATGGGTTATGGACTTATGGACTGACAGTTAATGTGGCATAAATAACACAAAAAAAAGTAAAGATAAAACTACGGAAAAACACAAACATACACACACACACACACACACGCGCATACTCTTAAATGTATTGAAATGTAAAGCCTTTCAATAATTCTTATGACGTAACAATGAGGCAGAGAGGAAAGAATCAAAACAAAGAATTGATATTTAAAAAATTGGCTTGAAAATAAAGAAAGGTAACCAACTAACCGTTCTAAGGTACGAGGTATTGCAGCGTGAATTGAAAAGTTCAAAAAGATGAATAGAGTTCGCGATTTAAGAAAAGGAAAACCTATATCCAAATGTATAAAATATATAATATATATAACACATAATATGCATATAATAGTATATATATATACACATATATAGTAGTATATATATACATATATAAGAATATGCATATTGAGTTTGCTGTTTAGGAGATTTTTAAGGGGAAACGCATATAACTCTGGACGTGAATAAGTCTGCGGTTAGTTTATCTCAGAGCAATTCCTTAACGCTTTCCATCATAGTATAAATGATCGGATAAACGGGGTGAAGTGCAATGATATATAATTGTTGAATATGTGACAACGTAGGTAACGTCACTTTTCCTCTTTAATCTATAGAAGAGCGAGACTGAAGGTCCTTTAGTGCTTTCGGCGATTATTTTCCATCGATCGAAGCACATGAGTTGAGTATTTATTTTGACACGAAAAAAACAAGGACTTTACAAGCTACAAAATCATAAAAATATTTAATGAGGAGAAATTAAAAACATTAACCAAACCTCAGAAAAGTTTGAGAGTCAAGGGAGAGAAAATAATAATAAATCGGAAACACAAGGAAAGAAATGCTCTCGACGCCATATTATAACTGATGATAAACAAGTGACCCAAATCGTGAGTGAAACCTGCCTCAGCATCGATAGCGAAGCTTTATGTTCCTATTTGATCATATCCTCGGTATGCTTTGGAACTAGAAATATGCACTATGTTGCAAGCTTTTAAAACGTAACGAGCGAATTTCGAATGCAGTTGAGCAGTTGGAAGACTTAAGAAGTCATTTGTCAACGTAACAACTCTCGGTTGCACTGTGAGACGGACTGCGTGACCTCAATCGGTATTTACTTTTTGCGTCGTTTTTCCTCGTAGTGCTGTACAGTTAATAAAAAAATTGATCGACTTGTGGATAACTGCAAGACATGGCATTCAAATGCTGTCCGCGAAATGGGAAAAACCCGTGGCAATCGATGTTAATGCTACTCTGTATGAAAATATTGGAAAATAGTTTTTTTTTCATTAATTGTTTGATTTCAGTTTAAACAAAACCATTTTGAAGGGCCAATGAGTTTGTCAGCTATTTGTTACACATTAGAGTAGACGTCGGAAAGGCTTCGAAGTAAGTTTATATGTTTTCCTTGCATAGGGAGTGGAATTAATTAAGGGACTTTCAAACTTAGTCCGTAAGATTCCCGTCAGTTCATATTTCCGCCTTTGTATATACCCCGCTGATCTCACGAACTATATAAAGCATAACCTTGGCATTATAAACATTCGTCGTTGGCGTCGACGTCAGCATTTTGAATAGGAAGCAAGAAATTGGCCAGAAAACAAGTTTAAAACGATTGTGATCCGCTTCCAATCATACAGTGCCATTAACTGTAACTTTCACCGATAGAATGGAAGTGAAAAGCATGCCCTCAACTGAGAGCCTATGCGAGGTATATGTAGTTATTGAACATTTAGATGAAACAAAAGCAAAAGAGGAAAAACAAAAACCATGTGATGTGAAGCGGTTCTGATCTAGCGACTGCCACGCCCGCGTCTATTTAAAATATTTTACATTTACAATGTATTGGCTTAAGGTGATGGATATGGGATATGGGAATTCACTGTCAGGCGCGTATTATTATTTTCTTACTTTACGTTACTTACGAGACGAGTGTACTTTTACATTAAATTTCGTATGGTAAAAATTTCCTTTAGTGCGAGTAATTTTTCAATGACTTTTTGTCAATTTTATTTCATTTGTTTTTCTTTGTATTTCTTGTTGTTGGGCTGTTGTCAAAGAGAGAAATGTCAATTCACTTCAAGGCGGTGGAGATGGTGTACTATTTTGTCTCAATATCACAAACTAATTAATTGGTGGTTATGCTTAATCGTCATTGAAATGAACTAATGTCTGGTCGGATGGATAAGTTTATCTTCTCTCTCGTTCCTGCACACAATATTTACAATATCGTGACATTTAATTTTTTGTGCTATTCTTTATGTTTCCATTCAATTCTCTATGAGGGTAAATTTTATGGATAAAAGAGAAAACAACAGTCAAAAAAAAAAAAAAAAAAAAGCAAGGAAGAAAAAAGAAAAAAAAGAAAAAGAAGAACTGAGCTTATTTAATAACGGTACGCTGCAGTGTATTAAGTGCCAGCAACGTTTCCGTTACATTTCCAGAAAATTGTGGCGAAAGCAAGAAAAACTAATATAAATATATATTCGACAACATCAATACTTCTTGGGATTCACAAGCAAAGGCATATTAACAAGTTCCAGCACAACAGTCGCTGGCTTGCTTGCTGTGTTTGATGATGATTTTGAGGATTAACTGCAGCCGCAAGTAGTAAAAATAAGATTTAATTATAAATCGATTTTAATTAAATTCCTAACTCTAGGCTATAAAAATCAGTGAAAAAGTCTACGAAAAACTCAATCTTTCGGAAAAATTCTTTCCTTTCAAATATTGAAATGATAAAAATTGAAAATGATTTTCTTAACTATGCGTCGCATAAATGTTAAAATGACGACCAATAGCGACCAAGAGCGAATATACTGCGAGAAATTAAAGATTTCATGAATTTTACAAAATTAAACAAAAACGCAGACTTCATGTGAACCATGAAATGATCCCTTAGAGAAAAGATCCATTAATACGCGTATACTATTGATGCGTTGCAATGATATCACAGGATGTGGAAAAGGAGTCGACTGATTGTAGCATAATGATGGCAAGAAACGACACAAACAACCTTTGATAATACAATCTCATATACGTACGTACGTACGTACGTACGTTATTCAATATATCTGGAACATTAACCTCTTGCCTTCTACCCGGAACATTCGATTTTAATGGCGATGGCACATAACAGAATTCGTGATCTTTTCTTCACTTCAATTCAATGTTTTTTTATTATCGATTTAAGTTTAACTTTCGATCTGTGTCTGGCGGAACTTTGTCAACTCTAGGGCGTGGAAATATCAATTTCACTTAAATGAGATTTCAAAACTGCATGTGTCTATAACAACGGGTAAAGAGTTTTTGTCTTAATAACCGATACCCTAGTCGTACCTATAATCGTAACAAACGAGTTTAGAGAAGATTAATAAACGTTGCAAGTGGAGAAGTAACTTAATTTAATTTAAACGGGTTAAGGGTAAGAAAAAAACTGATGGCATCACTTTGTCTAACTAAGTGTTTGGCAAAGTGTACTTGCTTCTCTCCCTAAGGTGCCACGCTAATGTGTATACAGTACAATTTTTGATAGCTTCGAATACGTGGAATGTGAAGACTGTTCGCTTTCCTGCTCGACTTGAAGGTAAATTGCTGCTGAGTAGTGGATGACGACAGATTAAAAATCAGACAATGGATAAATTAATGAAAATACAAACAATTATTGCCGATAATGGCCGCGAACCATTAAAGAGGATGACGAAGGCGGGAATATGCCAGAATGCATTGTAGGATAATAATATTCGGTTAATAACATTCGGTCTTATATTGCAAATCATGTTATGTTCATCAACGCCATTGAGCTAAGATAAGCTAATCAGGTCGATATTCGGCTGACAATCAATCTTGTGGTTCACATCCGTTTCAGTTGACATCACATCGTCTATTCCAGGAAAGCGTTTCCATTCTTATGACGGTACTGCGAAAATCAATTGCTCAGAAACGAGGGGAAAAGTGTAGATCGAGTGATGTGTGCGTGTGCGTGTGTGTGCAATCCTTCGAGTAAAATGTTTTTTACCACGCTATAGAAATAATTCGTTTTTATTCATTCATCCGTAACTAACTTCTTTTGACATCTGATGCGAAAAGTTGTTCCAGTTATATGTTCGGCAAAAAAAACCCTTTGGTATCTTAAGTGAATTAGTTCTTCTTTGACATATCATGATCAATTGAAGCCTTAACCATATTCCCGATTTGCTGATTTCGATATTGAAAATTTGTGTATATACCCGTCTGAAGCTACATTGGAACGTCGGTCCCGAACTTATATTTTTACGTAATTATAAAATAAAATATAATTCGTAATAATTGGAGGCCGTAAAGATTATACGCTACATTTAAAACATTCGTTCACTTCATCGCTTAGCTCAAACCATATGGCGCAAAATTCGATTCGTTTAAGTTTCAAGACAAAGACGCTCCGTCGTATATATTGCATTTACCTGCCTTCCATACTGAGATCGACCTTAAAGCGATTATCCGAATAATTTGTTGTAGCGAATCAAATTTTTTTTCCCCCTCCCCCGCCAATGTATGCACACGTACAATTCACAATACATTTGCGTGTAAATATATGTAAGTGTGTGTGTGTGTGTGTGTGTGTGTGTGTGGATGCTATGGATGATGAATAATTATGTATTTTACTAAGGTTTAATGAAATAAATCGAAATTTAATTCACGCACAACTCAATTATAGAAAATTTTCATTATGACAACTTAAAGAGGGAAACATACAAACAACATTTGTTACATGACATGCAGCATTTCTTTAATATCTACCGCATTTTAAAGAAAATCAATGCCTATAAATTATAGAAAGTGTGTACATTGGTATTGGTATCCTAACATCATCATCATCATCATCAATGCGACCAAGAGAAAAGCGGGAGGGAGGGGGGGAAAGAGAAACTCGCCATAATCATATTCTTTTCAAAGAAAAAAGAAACAACAAGTACAACATTCAAATTAAAGAGTTCGATATCTAGTTTAAGTTGCTGTAAACACATAAAACACTCAATCATTCGAAATTAACATATGTGCCTCACATGTATTGGCATTTGCGCCAAATAATCTCTATAGACTTACATATGCAGATATGCGTACAGTGGGGCGTCATTTTATGCGGTCCATATATTCGTCACAAAAGCATTTACATTACAAATGATTAGAAATGCTGCAGTTGGTGTCAACCCACCGCGATGCAGATACATTTGCATGGCCGTGAAAAATAGTCGGCGGGAGTGCAAGGGGAGCTTATCAAGTACGTGCAGACACTGAGTAAGTTTAGTGTCCCTGTCTAGACCGTTTGCTGGCCGATTTAACTTTGCCTAGAGAAAACAACAAATTTTTTATTATCATTCTACGGCAAATCAAATGAAAAATGATCCACATATCGGGGTTAAAAAACCTTATCCTGAACCAGAGAATCGATCGAATGTCGCTTGCAATAGAAAGCTGTTTCTGTAGGAGGGGTCACTTTAAACTTCAAGGGATTAAATTCATTCTGATCAAGTTCAAGTTTTTGATTGCGAAATGCTTCCTTGCAAGAGGATTACCTTAAACCCATTGACTTACGACCAAGTATTGGTTTTTTATGGAAAATTTAACAACAAGGAAGTCTTACAGGCATTGCTGTTATATTTATAAAAAAAAGCGGATCCGGAATATTTTTGAAATGCCGCGCATCGCGCAATCGCGTTGCATTGGCGGTTTCTCTTTGCATTAGTAAACTCGGGCCATATGGCTATGTTTACCGCGCTGATGCTGATCAGCTTTGATTTGGGAACAGATTCAAGTATTATTTCAAGTTTCACGCAATTTTTCAACGGTCAGCATACAATTTCTGTCGAAATTACAAGATTGAGGGACACATTAGCCTAACATATTGAAATAGTGAACAGAAATAAAGTCATGACCTTTTAAAGGATGAGCGAAAAGCGATCAAATCGTCTTTCATCTGCTTAAGTAAGAAAGAAAGTAAAACTCTTGCATCCGGAGTTTTGAAAACTCAGGGGAAATAAACGCACAACTTCTGCAGTCAGAACGAAAGACACTTTGGTCCTGTTACTTCTACTGTTGCAATGTCTAAGACATCGTATAAGATATGCAATGACTTATGCAATATATTTGATGTGATCTGACACGATACGATGTACCGCATAATCGGCCCAATCGCGACTTATTATTGACAAGCATCACCATGCAAATTAAGAAATGTCCGCATGGCAAACTCTCACTCTCGTTGGACCTGGTAGGTGCTGAGAGTATATCACATGGAAAATGCACTCGATTACTATTATAGTTTCTTCTTTTTTTGTTTTCTTTATTCTATGTACAATTTTTTGTGAATTTTCTAAACTTAGCCTATATGTGTGTGTGTGTGTGTGTGTATGCGGTGTTGCTAATCAAACTGCATAACTCGAAAATCGCATAAAAAGGGACTTTACATTACATATAATATATATATGCAGAGATGATATATATGTATATAGGATATGTATGCATGTATGTGATATATTGTATATATATGTATAAACTGTAGTGCAGCCTACTAGAACTAGATTTTTCATGTTGCCTGAAGTTCTTCAATAATTTGTTTTCTTGAGGAGGACAGGGCATTTGAACTTACACTATTTTATACATATATATATATATATGCATGCTCATAAACATATACATACACATACACACATACACACATACACACACATGCACAAACTTACTCACTTAGTCATTTATAGAATGTGAAATAACTGAATGGCGTGAAAATGTCGAAAACGTCTTCATCAATTTTGACATTACGGTTACAGTAGAGAGTCTAGCAGGCAGCCATGCAGGCAGCTCAGTCTGCTCAGTCAGGAAGGATAGTGAGAACATTTTTGTACTTATACGTAATTCTTCAAGTTTTGACAATTTATCATACAGTCCTCAATTTAATGTGAACTTGTAATATGTTCGCTCACCATGCATATGGTACTTGTTTTCTGTGTTTCTTTCTATATCTTAAAGGCATACATACATAAGAGAACATATATATATATATGAACATACGAAAACATACGAATACACAAATTATGTAAAAATATATTATTTCTAGTTAACATTTTAAGATATTTAGATAATAATTTCAACAGTGCGATAGCTTTAGCTGTTCTTTAGAACTATATATATATATTTGTATTTATATATATGTATGTATGAATATTCGATATGTAGGCGTTATGATTTTTGAAAGTCAATTACAAGCTTGAACGGAAATTTAACATTTCAATTAGCAAACTAAGCACAATGCCATCCAGGCAGTCATCCAGTTTGTCACTCAGTTTTTAGCAGTCGATCTTAAATGATGATGAATATGGTGTTATGCTTAATTTGCATTTATACTAATAGTTCTGAGTGGGTGTCATACTATAAAACGATGAACGACGAACGATGAACGATGAACGTTGAACGTTGAAGACGAAAAAAATTCACTTGAAAATTTGAAAATTTCAATTGCATAATATGTGTTTTTTTGTATTGACAGCAGATACAGCAGTCAGTTAGTTAGCTAGGCGTTCAAACAACTACAAGTGATTCGAAAAGGAGGCAAGCAATAAAATGATAAATAGATAAAGAATGGATGGATGGATTTATTCGAAAAGAAATCCAATGGCTTTTTTCAACTTCGGAAATCCTCTACATGGATAGATTTATTTATTTACTTACTAATTTATTTATTTATTTATTGTTTTTTTCTGTTTAAAGTTAGAACTTCGTAGTTTTTTTCTTTTAACTGAAATACATTAGCATTTCGTAGTGAGAAAACAAAATCATACAAAAAAAAAACAAAAAAAAGGGAAAAGTAATTTCAGTCTAGTAATGCGTTAAAGAGCTTTAAAAAAAACTTTCATGTTTCATGTTTACATGTATGAAGTGAAAGAATGATCTATCTATATATGCGTTTATGATTTACTAATCATAAGGGCAAAGGGTTTAGATTAGATTAAATTACTATAATAAATAATAAAAAAAAAAAAAAAAAAAAAAATTCCTGCAGAGTGAATCGCTTGAGTGAAATAAGGAAATAATCAATTTAGAAAAATCTTAAAAAATATTTTATTCATATCTATCTCGAAACAATCATTTATTCAAACATAATCAACTGAAATGATTTCCATTTCATTGGTCGGTCGGTTGATTTGCAG
The DNA here is from genome assembly GCA_001077435.1 of Glossina morsitans morsitans. Taxonomy (NCBI): domain Eukaryota; kingdom Metazoa; phylum Arthropoda; class Insecta; order Diptera; family Glossinidae; genus Glossina; species Glossina morsitans. The sequence goes on along the minus strand of CCAG010023740.1, from coordinate 704 downwards.
TGCACTTCAGCTATTATAAATTATTTGACGACATTGTTGATTGTTGATTGTAATAATAAGCAACAGTGACATACGAAACAGCAAAATATTGTAACGCATACGAATCTAAATCTAAATAAACACATTCATACCAATGTACCCATTAAATAAAAAATCGAGAAATAAACAAAAAAAAAAAAAAAAAAATCCGGTTCATCTTTTGTAATAAAAGACCAGAAAAAAAGAAAAAAAAAGTAAAATAATAACAACAACAACAACAACATCAACATGAACATGAACATCAACGTCAACCTCAACATCAGCATCAGCATCAGCATCAGCGAGATAAATAAACAACAAATAAATTATCAAATCCATCTGACGATCATCATCATTTGTAAAGCGAATTGAATATGATTTTGCGAGTAGCGTGTGAGTATATTTTTAGATATATATATATATATATTATACAAGGAGTATATTAAAAAATATCCAGATATATATATATATATCTATATGTGTATATATATATATATATGGTATGTTGACATCTCTCTGTATTGCTTTGACTTATGGATAATAGAAGGTTGATTTGTATTAAATATTTATAATTGATTTGAATTAAATAATTGTGGAGACTATGCAAAGATTACTTAAAAGAAGAAGAAATTTCCTCTCTCTCTCTCTCTCTCTCAAAAAAAAAAAAAAAAAAAAAAAATGAAAGA
>CCAG010023738.1:0-47033 GCA_001077435.1 Glossina morsitans morsitans | reverse complement strand
TTTTGGCAGAAGGAGGGGAAAAATTTTGTAGAAAATGACGGGAAATATTTTGGTTAACAAATATTGTACCAATTTTTCTCAATAAATGCCTTTTCCAAGTGGAAAAATGATTAGAATACATGCGAGCATCTATTAACTATTACTCACACATTGATAAATAATTTTGGGGACTGACTGATTGACACATAGACATCATTCTATCTAACGTAAAAAAAGGTGAAATTGCTTTTTGGAATCGTCTGTGCACTCATTTACGAGCTACAGCTGTAGCTGTAGCTTTCAATTTCAATTCTCGATTTAAATTTGTTATATTAAACATTAAAAGCCAAATCTGTAAATAGTTACATAGTTTAAATATTTTACAAAGAGCGAGTATTTTCACTATTACAACTGCAATCGAATAATTAAACTCATAGGGATGTTACAGTGTTTGCAGAAAACCAATTGTAAATAAGAGGGGAGAGATCAATCGTTACTTGTACATATACATTTACTTATATAAACATGTATTATATCAAAGTAATTCATCTTTGCTTAAAGAGGTAAACAATTGCTAAAGGCCCTGAAACGCGGAGGGAGATTCTTCTAACAACAAGCGCAAAGTGCAAGGAATGGCTATTCAACTGTTGAAGTTGTTAAAGAAGAGAATTTTTTTTTTTTTTTTTTTTTTTTTTTTTTTTTTTTTTTTTGCCTATGAAAGAAACGGAATGGCGGACAGAATAAATGAGAAGTTCGACTTCAAGTTAATCGTCAAAAGAGAATGTTAAGAAAGTTGAAACATAAGAGGATACCTGATCTCTGAGACGAACGTTGTCGATAAAGTGAAAGTCATTGTGCATAGCCGAGTTATATAGGAACTTGTAATAACTTTAATGCAGTGGTCTGTCTGTGACATTAGAAGAAAATGGGCAAGTCTAAGTTTGACATTGATTGTCAATGGATGATCATCCATTTGTTGGTTTCGAAATATAGATTACTTGTACAGCGTGCAGAAATTATTAAAAAAGCAATTGCATAAGCAACGAACCCACGGTTATCTTTCGTGCATGCAGCATGAAGATAGGTTTTGGTTAAATGACTTCGTAAATAATAAAACAACACATTTGATGTTCCTAGAGGGCGTGAAAAAAGAAACTTTTGGACGAGGTTTGTGGGCTGAAAATGACATTTCTGAACACGAAGATGGGAATGGAGTCGCTGCCGAACCATGATAAGCATTTCTTTGTGACAGAAATTAGAAGAGTTCGACGTGGAGTGCATATGGCTTTAATAAAAAGGTGCAGCATGCCATACATTACCCGAAAAAATCAATTTATTTGGAGAAGAGTTCAATGATCCTGCAAGTTCCAAATATACCTATATGACTTCTCAATTCCTTTCGAGTGGAATAAACATTGGCTTACATCTCGCGAACACTCACTGATCTTATTCACCCAAATTATTCATGTTATTGAATAAAATAGAAGCAGATTTACGTGGAAAGGTGGCAAATTGGTGGTGAGACGGTCAGGGGTGGATTTCGTTTACATGAAATCACTTTTAAACCTAAATGGTATGAACCCATATCTAAAATAAAAACAAATTCATGTTGATATCTTCTACCGTTTAGTTTTTATTACATATTAAAAAGCAAGTGCTTATTTGATGACTCTGTAGATTTAGTGACTTTACTGTCGTTGTTTTCAAAACAATAGGAAAATAAAAGAAAAAAAAAAGAAAAGATGTTTCAAACTGAGCATTGGTTTGAAAACTGTCATGGCAATTTATTACCGTCGAAAACAACAACGCTCTCAATGTGATTGAAGATGATGCTGAACATTGCGCAAAATGTCAAAGAAAATTCTGAAAATTATTCTCGATAATTGAAAGGTAAAGTTGTAAGGGAAAGTTAAGAGAGTCTAAAGAAAACAAGAGACAGTGTATTCACCAACTCGTAGAAAATTTGCATGAGGTAGGAGTTTGCCAAACCGAGTTCGCTCGAGTGGTGCCGCTTTGCACAATGGTAAAATTGCATGAATGTGAAATGGAATTGTTGCCTTAAGCACTGCTTACTGCAGACGTAGCCTACAACGTCTACACTCTTCTTCAAATTTCAAATCGATGAATCAACTGATGAGGTTACTCTGAAAACTGGCGCCTACTTGCGTAGCCTTGACAATTAGGCGTATAAAAGGGTTTCGGAAATCTTAAAGCAGTGTTGGATAGATTCTTCCGTTGCTACGCTAATCCCTGAAGTTGAATTTTGTAAAAACAAAAAAAAGAGCAAAGATATCTTTCCCTTTTTGCTTAGTCCTGGGAATGATTACCCAATGAAGTATATGAATAAAAACCTAAATCGTATATAATCGAATTGATTTATGTTAAAACATTGTCATTTATTAATGTTTCGCTCTGATTTCTATACTTTTCACAAAATTTATGAAACTGTGAGAGTTTTTTAATGCTCGTCTTACGATCTAAGGCAAGTAAGTGTTCATTACGTTTTTTCATCATAAAGTTTTCCGTGTAATAAATTTTTACATTCATGTTTGTTAACAAAAATATAATAAAAAAAAAAAAAAAAAGAAAAGCATCTCGTTTCTCGTGTATTAAGACTGTTATAAGACTTATCTCTTGTCACATGCTAAACAAGGTTGAAAGATAAACATCAGCTCTGGAATGCAATACTTGTTTATAACAAGCTACGCCATCGCTACATGATAGTAACTTGAACATTTTTGATTTATTTACTTTTTTGTTTTTTTTTTTTTTTTTGAGAAAAGGCTCAGCGCAAATAATAAAATTCTTCTCGCTCGCTCCCGAAAATAATCAGTTTACACACATTGTCGTTTGTAGTGAATTCAAATTTTACACTTTTCTGTAAGTTTGCAAAGAGTTTATGTGGAGATGGGTGTCAGTGTTCGCATGTACAAGTTGACGTTATCAGGCCAGTTCTTTGGATGCGTTCAAGTTTTCCTGCTGAGTATATATATATATGTATATATGTGCCCTTATTTCACTAAATAGCAAAAGGATTTTTCACTAAAAACTTGTGCAAAGTGTATCACAAGTTTGTTAATTTATTTACAGACATTTTTGTTTGCTTTTGTTATTACTGTTGTTGTTGCTGTTGTTGTTATTATTTTCGTAGCTCATTCACTTAAATAGTTTAGTTGTTATTTTTGGTAGAACATATACTTTTAACAAAACGTAAAAGCAAAGATGCATAATAAAGCAGAAGAACTTACATAAAACAGCGAGCTCAACTTCGGCTATAAGTGGCGTCTGTGACATGACATTACTGGCTTCACACCTAAAGCGGGCTTTATTATCGCTTGCCTCTGCCGTAAATGTATAAATATTCTCCGACAAACGTCCCGATGTGCTAAATGCATGAAAAGATATACGAATAGAGAGAGAGAGAGAGAGAGAAAAAAAAATTGTATAAAAAAAAAATCTTCAAATATTGACTTAATGTTAACGATACGGGAGAAGTTTGTTTGCCAAAAAAAAAAAGAAAAAAAGGATGTGTTCTAAAATTCTAATTAAGTTTAGTTTACTAAAAACTTAATCGCAAAGAGTTTTTGTGTTAGAATACTTGAAAACTTGAAGAAACAAATAAACTAACAAGTACATAAACTAAATGAGGTTAAATTATACACATCTACACTGTGAATGGCTCAAGACTTTTCGAATGAATTAAGAGACTCAATATAAAACAGGCCTTCAAAAGGGAGAGATCATTAGTGCCATGAAGACTTGCAACTTTTGCAATCACACGCACTAATTTTCCGAAGCAGTGTTAAGTTAATGCTTCTGTCGCACTCTATACAGAACTCGGATAAAGAATTCAACCAAATCAATGTAGCGCTCACACAGAATTAACATTTGTAACGTGGTTTCATTCTCGTAGAACATACAAACAATGGCAAGTTTTTTAGTTTACGATTGATTGCAGTCATCTTTGAGCAGTAGTGGTAGGTGGTCACAGTGCGATTGCAATTCTACATAGAATTGATTCAGTTCCTTGTGACTGATGCAAAATTAGTAAATGATGCCAAGTTTCTGCTTTGCAATTTGAAACAGTTATGCCAATAGCAAAAAAGGGGCATGTGTTATTATAAAAAAAGTTAGAAAATTCTATTCAGCGGCGGCCGTATCCCGCATACCCACTTAATCAATTCAGAATTTCCCGCCGATCAAGGACATATATATGCTTTATAGGGCATCTGAAGCTTCGTTTTAGGTCTTACAAACATTATGAAAGAAAACAGAATAAGTATACCCCCATCCTTCAGTGGTGGGTATAAAAAGGAATCAAAAAAAAAAAAAAAAAAAGAGAAGAAAGACATGAAAAAAAAAACTGATGGATAGAATATTACAATAAGATAAATACTCGTTTTATTCTAAGGATATATGAACCAATTGTTTGTTTACTGAATTTTCTTCTTTTCTTTCTTTGTTAAGAAAAGCAGAGTTTTCTGCACATTTCATTTACTTATTTTTATTTGGAAACCAAAGAAATTATATGTTTTGCGACGGTAACGCCAGGCTAGAAATGCTAATTCTGTATAAAAATTCGACGGATTTTTTGACGAATTCTATATGTGGGACTGTGTATTGTCTCCTATTAATATATATTTTATTAATATTTATTTTTTTATACATTACTAGTTGCAGTCACATGTTCAGCTTTATTACACAGCACTCTTAAGGTAAGGGACTTGAATTAAATCAAGCAAGAAAACTTTAAGTTTTCACTTCTGACGTTATAGTAGAGCCAAGCGAACAGCAACGATGAAGGACACAGTATGCAATAATGTAGACTTAAAGTATGAAAAGCGAACATAAGTCTAAGTAGCATACATATAGCTATTTGTAAGGTAGGGTCTATCGCAGAAGGATCATCCGAACAGGTGAGTCTTATCTTCTGGCCTACGCCGTAGCTTTTCTTTAACTGGCTTTTATAGAACGGATCAACTTTTATTTATTTCTAGTTTAAATACAGCACGTAAATGCGTGTGAAGCCCATGGGAGGTAGAAATAAATCCAAATTCTTTACGAAATATGCGTTGGAAGCTGTAAAGGTAAGCTGTAGCTATTGTCATAAAACATGCAGCTTGTCAGATACCTAAGAACTTTCCATATCAAAAGAACAAAAATTGTTAATTTAACGCCTTGTTTGACTTGCTTGGCATTGCAATAAAGGGATCCTTTACCAACTAGTGTAAGTCAGGACAATGGAAAATAGCCACACGGCGCTATGGAACATGTCGAAGTACACGGTGCATTACAACATTAAACGAGACACTTCTCGATCAACATTTAATGTACGAGAAATAGATCCGAGTATAGACCCCCGATTTGCTTACATCTTTTGTCAAAAGTTCGGAAATCGAGTCATATACAACTTCTCCGCCAACTGTCATACAATTAAACCCGGATCATAGGCGACCATTTGACCGCACATTGCAGAGCACTTATTTTTATTACATTCTATGACATTCGGGGGTTCCCACAACATGTTAACAAGTTTGCCCTTGGTACAAGCTATCGAGGAATAGGGGTTTATTCATATCATTACAACGGTTTCAGTTTTTTAGTAGGAAGCTTCAGCGATCCTATAAAGTATATACATTCCTGATAAGCATGACATCTTCATTTCGACTAATTATGTTGTTCTGTTCCTCTGTGTAACTGTGTCAAAAATATTCGCAAAAATGTTAGAAGTTCTTGTGTGCAGTAGGACGAAATCGGCCAAAGGACACGACTACCGGACAACGTAAACTAGGACCACTTTGCGCGCCCGAGCGATGAAAACTTTCACCTATATTCACTTATATATATACATGGGAGTGATTTTACTGTAACCGCACAAAGGTAGGTCATTATAAGGCATTAAAGCTTTTTCTCTTTAGGTCTCCCTTTTTTGAGAAAAAAAGCAAGTTAATGAATATGATAGATTCGGATATTGACGATTATAATTTCTTTACTGGTAATTTTTTTAGCTAGCATTGCTTTGCGTTGTCTTTCTAAAAGTTTCGATGGTCCTATTGTTTGTAAGATTCGAACAATAGTTCATGGGGTGAATAAGTTTTTTTATCAATTTTTGGGGCGTTTTTCCAAGACCAAGTTTAATAGTAGCTACGTGCGTTTTTGGGAAAAGATAAAGAAAAGGCGCTATCACCTTGAATGCTACAACTTCACGAACAAATAATCCATTCGAGCGACTGTGGTATCGCTTTGTAGAAGAAGTATACGGTTATCGGATTATGTTTCGCTTTAATACAAGACGGTGTGTGTGTGTGTGGTTTTCTTTAACGCACTGACGGACAGTAAAATTTTAGTGAAGTGCAAAAATTAACAATCAATTTATTGTAAAACTAGTTGCGATACTCGAAATCTGATTAGAAATGTTTCGTAAGAGTAGTCAGAACATAATTGTCGACTTGGAGCCAACTTTTCAACTAATTATTTGTTTTATATTAAAATTATAAAAATATAGATGAATAACAATTGGCTTCAAAATTGAAATGCTATGGTATTTACGAATGCTAATGAATTTATGTCGGTCAATGTGTTTTATTAAAAATGATCCATTATTTGGAAAGAAAGATCGATGCTATCCCAAAATGAACGTTTAAGATCAATTTCGAATCATTATCTCCGAAACGTATTGTATGAAGCCCCTTTAACATCACTCTTTACGAAAAGTGTAGTATATCAACTCTTCATGAGAACCATGTGCTCATATATCTATTAAGTAGCACTATCTTTTAAGGTTAAGCAGCGGAGAAGATCATTAGTAAAATAAATTTATTTCTGATGATCTGACCGCATGCCGAAAACATGTTATTATGACAATTATCCTCAACAATTATGTCAACCTCACGCATGTAGGTTGTATCCGATCCGTGTAGGTATTTGTGTATGCAAACGAGGTTAGGCACCTAAACCGACTAAATTTGATAATATATACCCGAAATGACAGATTGGGTAATGAATGCTTAGACGCTCGCGCGCACGTTTAAAACGTTGTGTCGTTTGTATGGATTGTTTTGTAATGTTTGGCATAAGAGCTGCCTAGATCTTGCTAGCATAGAGTTGAAGCCACTGTCAAAAAAACTTTTCACTTCATTTAATAAAAGGCAAGTATTTCGATATATTCCCTTTTCTTGCGAAATCTCTTTGTCTTTTCATTTAAATAAATCGTTTATAACATAGACCTAAATAAGTTTGGTCTCTTTATAATAAAGATGAAGAATTTTTTAACTAAATTTGTCGACCTTATGAGCCTTATATAAGCTTCCACTTTTTATTTTTGTTTAATAGCTCAAGAGACAAACTAATCTGTTTGGAATTGTTCCGCTTTTTTAAGAAGTAGAGATGATGTTAGCTCCTCTTCAATATTAATAGAATGTCATTAGTTTTGTTTGCTTGAATGCATTTCTCCCAATGGTCGATAGTCAGTTAAAAGCCATTTTTAAGTTTATTACAAAAATAAAAAATTTACGCAAATTCCTTAATTCGCATTAATCGCATTAATCGCATAAAATTTCGATAATTATTTTCATATCCATCCTTATATTATAGATATTTTTGATCAGCATCAAATTCTAAATTGATTCAAGGCTGTCCATCTGTCCATTTGTCCGTCTTCCTAACTGCATAGTATCTGTGGCAAACATTCTCCCAATTCGCAAAAATATCGTCTGCAAACTTCGCGACTCGCTTATCGCGTTTTCGCCTATTAATCAGTCACACCCATGAAAATTTAGTTGATCCCATTTTTCTTTGGTCTTTCTCAGGATAACAGTGACGCGCGTAAAATATTCGGTCACAGGCGAATATAATTTTCTTTTCGTTTCCACTTTTTGTTATCAACTTACCGATAGGCCATACGTATCTGGGAACCATTTTTATACCATATTAGTTGAGCAGGTGGATTACCACCACGACTATTACATATCAATTCCACAGTTTGGCCGCGTCTCAATGTCTCGCCCTGAGTGTAGCCTTGTATGTATGGTGGTCCTGGGGGATCTAGAAAAAAAACCATTAAGACCGATAACATTTTAATTTATTAAATTAATGTTTGTATGATGATTGTTACTATTGCATGTTCAGTGTAAATGTTTGCAAAAAAACAACAACATCAACTATAATATAATATAATAAAAATACATACATATATATATATATGTATACATGTATATATATATATATAATCAAAAATTATTTACATCAAGTTCAATTAGGGTATAATTACGTTGTCGTTATTGTAGTTATAGTCAAACCTTTGTCAATACCCGGCAGAATTTACATTACATCGTAATCACACATGCGTGACAAATATGCATAACCAAGTGCTCGCTACACACACATATATATATATATATATATATATATATTTATGTGTATGTAAAGTGTCTCCAAAAGGCCTAATGGGATTTTTCCAGCATCTGTTGTCACATTTGAATGGCCTCATAATGTGGCAGGATAGATGGGAGATGGAAGGCTAGTGGGTGGCCAGTTGTTGGCCAGGTTAGTGTGAATTTATTTGTTACCTTTCGCCTCGGGCATAAATTTGCAAATTTATTAAAATTCAGTCACCGAGATATCATTTCAAAATTGTTGTGATAGTTACTGTTATTATCGCTTACAACCGCATTGGCACACATTCAAACTCATTTGCCCATGGTTAAATAAATATGACAGTAATTTAATGGACAACAAAACAGTAATTTCTTCTTTTTTGTTTTGTTTTTGTCTCTCTTTCAACTGTTGCTATAAATTTTGTTGTTTCGTTATTATTATTGTTGTAATTTTATTTCAATTAAATATATAACGTATATGCGTAGATACACACGTTACTTACATTACTTATGTTATGTATATTGTTGGGATGATTTTCTTTTATGGTATGGAGGAAACCGCAAAATGGCCACAATTAGAGGATTTCCGATGATTGTGAATTAAAAATTTGTTAAAATTTCATAATTGTCCGGCTTTGTTATGGTGAGAAAATTGTAAACATTTTAAACTATTATCGTATACGAAAAACGCTTACAGTAATGTAATGTAATTGCAGACGACAGATGTTATGTGGGACATATGGGCAATGGAGCAATGAATGAGCACCTGTATGTACCTCGCTGTTTACTGCGCATACACTTATTACGGTGAATTTATTATAATTGAATTTATCTACCAACGTCGCCACGGCCACCATCATCATTCACTAGTCACTAGTAACGTGCATCCTAAGCGCACAAATCGGCCGCAATGCAACCATTTCAAATTGAATTTGTTGCATATCCACGCTTTTGCAATAAATATCACGAAAATTATGACTATGCCTGTAATTTGAAATTTCACTTGTAAATATCAATGACATGATAGGGTATATAAATCTGCTTGTGTGCCCCGGTAACTGTGCAACGATTCAAAAACATTAGAGAACGCATAAGCATAAATTATTTAAAGTCTTTTTTTTTTTTTTCTAGTAATAATCAAACGTATTAAGAGTGAAGCCCGTTAGAGGATTCATATTCAAAAACCATATCAAATTTTTGTAGAAATTTTTAAAATACTCATAGCATAGATAGATATGTGCACAGAGGAGTTTGGTTACCTAAACACATTCAAGTTTTGAAAAGTTCGATTATCCCCCAGGAGTGCACAAAGTGAGAAATTTGAAAATATTTAAAAATATTATAAAAACTAAAGAGTATTGGGTTGAAACCCCTAAATTGATGCCAAAAATTATTTGCTTTACTTTTTTTTTTACAATCATAATAAAAATTGTCTGCACAGCAGTGTAATAAATGGGATATAATTAGGGGAACCATTTTTTATCACTTAGAGGTTTGACAAGCTTGATGGACAACCACCAACCGACGACGTTGAATGGAAAACTAATATGCATTAATAGAACGTGAACTTTTTAATTGATTCTATCTTTACGTCAATTATTGCTTATCATTCAACATTAAAAAGTCGCGCTGGGAATAAAACGAACCGAACAGAGATTAAATCTTTTTATAGCAATTTAAAATTTATTTCACAAAAACAATAAAAGGACAATAAAAGACTAAGATAATGGACAACTGTTTAGGGATTTCATTAAATAACGGTATACCGTTTTTACAAAATGGCAGTGGGGCAAAGCAATGCGTATTATTTGCTTTTTCAAGTGTTGGTGTGGCTTTCTGAAACTAGTTGAGTAGCGACGATGAAAGGCTAAAGCCTTTTAAGTAAGTAAACTGTTGCGGGAGTTAGAAAATAACCTTTGAATCGACAATTAAAAGAATTGTTTTATTTTGCCTCATCAATTTTATGTAATGCAAATGCGAATGAGTAGCAAGTCTCCCGGTAATTCTATCGATTACTTTGAAAGGTTTTGCATTTTTATGTCAAGATCTCTGTTTTTAGTGTGGCAGTCAGATGCTCTTTTTGCTGCTTAAGTCATATGATGTTGGAAAATGCTTTCTATGAGACTTCGCACAATATAATTTTAATTGGTATGCAATTTTCGACAAGATAATAATGATATAATTGTTTCGGTAGTTAGTTTGCCAAAATTCGTAAAAAAGTCTCCACTCTTTCTTATTTGGCTTAATTTTTTTTATCCTCTGGTACAAGAGTGTATGAAGTTTGTGTGGACGTATGCAGGATAAGAGAAAGCTCCGGACAACGATTCTATCTGTTTCCCTGTCCATATGTCCGCCTTGTGCTTTTGTGTTCAACCTACAGGCCGCAAACTTTCGAGATACTTTGATGAAATTTGTGAGACTCACGAGCACTTTCAAAGAGACTTGTGTTCTCTATCACTTTTGGTGCACGGGCACGTTAAGTTTGTACGGATATATGCAAGACCCAGAAGAACTTGGTGTTGTATCGATCGATTCAGAATTACTTTCCGAATCTTGTCGGCCCGTGTGTCCGTATTGTGTTCAACTTATAGGCCGCAATTTTTTACGTATATGTTGATAGAACTTGATACACCGGTTCTCACGGACAATAGTTATCGAAAACGGCTCGAATCGGACTACTTTTTGGCCACTTCCCATATAGGGCCTTAATTTGAAAAATCGCTATATAAAGATGGTAGGGTGACGTAGGGTATTCAAGGGTAGCGTTTTGACTTGTTATAAATAAAATGCATATTTAAGTTATGTATAGCCGTTAGGTTTCTACCGGAGACGGTTAGTTATTTTAACGGTACAATTTTCACAGATTTTCGCTTATAATTTCGTATTAATTATTTGGGTTAAAATGTCGTTGTTCAGCATTATTATGGAGACAATTCAAATAGTTTGGTAAATGATGCGTAATTAATTTTAAAACGTGTACGATTGGCATTTATACTAATTTTGCATTCAATCCCCCTAGCATACAGGCTAAGCTAAGCATATAGCATGTGTTTGCCCATACGAAAGAGTTTGCATGCAAAATGCATGCATAAGCTTTTGGAAAGGCAGTCAGTCGATTTTCAATGGCTAGTGGCAGGACGTTGCACACATGCGAGCACTTATAGGCGTACACGTATACATTCAAGCAAATTTATGTTGTACTAAATGTATATGAAAGGAGGCTCTTTTCAAATAAATTTCTAATTAATATTATTTTCATAAATGGAAAGAGTTGAAAGTAGTACGAGGGGAGAGAACTTTTCATCCAACAAATAAATCATAATGAAATAGAAATTTAAAAAAAAAAAAAACTATTCAAAAAAATACCCATAAATAATGCTTAAAAACCTGCTAAGCAAGAAATTTTTAATTAAAAAAAAAAAGAAAAAAAAATTTTTTCATATGATGAGTATATCCAAGTAATAAATTAAATTATTTAAAACATATTATATTGTGGCTTAGTTATTAGCTTAAATGTTGAAAATGTTTTAAATCCATTATATATATTTTTCCTTTTTCAAAGATAGGGAAACGAACGAGGGAGCGAGAAAGAGAGTAGAAATATTGTTATACATATTTAATGTTTTTTTTGCAGTTTTACCTAAAAATTATGCAAAACTAGTTTTAATGGTTTGTGTTATTTTGTAACTCGATTTAAATTAACACAAATGTACGCAACTGTGTACATGTGTAGAGCTTGAAAAGACTGAAATCGTTTCTCTCTCTCTCTCTCTCTCTCTCTCTCTCTCTCTCTCGCTCCGTCTCTCTTCTCGCACATGAATGTTTGGTCAAAGTATAATGTGCCAAAGCATTTATTATTATATTTGAAATATGCAAATTTTCTCACTAGCACCGAGTTTGCTTAATAAACGCTAAATCCCAAATTATTAAAATACAAAACTCATCAGCATGTGAACGCATACGTAGCCATGTAGTAAAAGTAAAAATAAACAATACTTGCATAGATGTTGTAAAAAAGTAGCGGGAATCTCGTGTCTTTAAAATCCCCATTTTAAGGGCAAAAGTTAATAACAACCACTTGTAATATGATTTGCAAGCAAGAGGAACTTTTATTGATGAAGACCGAACTAGATCTTCCACCTTAAGTGTCAACTATACAAAAATCTTAAAAAGAAAAGGTCCTTCAACATTTTCAAGAGAACTAGCTAATCGATAACGTTCGACATTCCATCAAAACGTTAAGCTTATAAGTGCATATCAAAAGTCAATGAAATTAAGCATTGCTCTTGCCGGTCATCCAAGTCGCTTATTGGAAGAAAATCAATAAACTAAGAGGGATGGGGTCTGAGATTGATCTTGCAAGCTTGCAGGTGATAGCTCGTAATGTTAATTGATCTTCTAGAGCGTAGCAAGCGGCGCAGTGCATCTTGCTCTTTCATTTGATTCCCTTAAGCTGGCTGGTGGTTGCTCGGAATCTCAATTTAATCTAAAGCATAACAAGTGATGTAGTCCGTCTTGATTCTGTTAAGCTAGCAGGTGACATTTCATAATGCAGATGATGTAGTTGATCTTGTCCTTTCATTCCATTCCACTCTTACCGATTCTTTTACTTTTTAACTAGGAACTCGGTTAAAGTCAAGGACTAAGCGTGGGCTCTTGAGAGACTTTCATCTTCTTCCAAAACTATCCGTAGAAAAGGTTAAACCAAGTGAAAATTTGAGGAAACGCATCCATGACACTTTTAAATGCTAGCTTATGTCCACAGTCAAGCTGAGCAAATTTTACAAAGGAACCATACAAAGCTGGGCTATTCTACTTAAAGTTAAGTCTTCGCTTTTTCCGGAACTACATAAAACTAAATAAATACAATTAATTCAAGCTGTCAACGTTGCTGAGCTCAATACTTTATAGAGAACTCATTATGCTCTAATCATGTAAAAATGTATATAAACACATGTACAGATACATATACAATTTTCGTACATTTGCACGTCTACGTTTATAATTTCAATTGTTATATTGTCATAAAATTTCACTTACACAAAACGGACAGTTGTACGATGGAACGCATGGGCATGTCAGGCGCCAAAGCCTTATGCTTTGCTTGGCATGTATATTCCGTGTAATCATCAGCGGCTGTTGGTTTCAGTTTAAGATTAGAGGTGGTAGTAAAACGCTTTGGTGTGATTTCCTCTACTTTGTCGTTACGGTTATCTGAAGAGAGAAAGAAAAAAAATATAAAATAAAGTCAGAGATTTCAAATGATTTATATATTTGGCAGTAGTGGTAGAAGTCACTGTTTCCTCCCCACTCATATTTAAGCCCGCTCATATATATATATATAAATTATGAAATAATAATAAACTTCACATACATACACACAAACTGACTTGGTTATACGATTCATTTTTTGGCACAACTGATGGAGTGACAGTGAAGTTGCGGAAAGAAACAAAAAAAAAAAGAAGAAAATTTACACTTGACTTGAGTCGAATTTTTGCATGCTTACTACCTTGATAGCTAAGATCCATAACAGATTTACCGGCGCAGATGTAAACTGTCTTTTGAAAAGTTTCAGAGTTAGATAAAGGTAAGTAAATGTAGACGCAATCTTTACTTAAACACAAGATAAATAGAACGAAAGCAAACAAGGACTTACGCTAAGAGGAGAACAATTCGTTTAAGACGGTGCTTGGAGTACTGGTTTCTGCCATTTTTATTAATTTTAAGGGCACAACGTCTACTTAAACACAGGATGAGCAGCGCGAAAGAAAAGAAATAGTTGGGTTAAGGGGAGTCCAGATGCTTTAAAGCAACGCCTAAGGTAATGTTTTTTATGAAAGTACGAGCGGCCTTATAAAGAGTGAAGCATGCATGTTGCAGTTTGCGCTCTATGAATGTACATCCATCTGTCCATACAATTTTTCAATTGTCGGGAAACGTTTTTCCGCAACATTTATCGCATTGTTTCTACGCGTTAGACCATCAGCTCGTCCGCCCCTATGTCTTCCTCTCACAGCCAATTGGCCATTGATTGTATTATAATAGTTTAATTCGAAGTGGCGGCCACGCGACCCTTTCCTCTTTCAGCATAATACTCTTAAAAGTAACTATAAGACTTGTCCTTAATACAATCAGTATGGACCAAAAACCATGGACCAAAGTCGTTTCGAAAATATCGAAATCTTTCAAATGTTTTTCTTTGTGTTACATAAAGTACTTCAAACTTAAATGATTTTCAAGTGAATTGTTAAAGGAAAATCTAAAAAGTGCCAGCGAGCAAATCACTTTTACATACACATATATACTCCGCTTCTCTTCTGTACGGTGAAGTATTAAATAAAAAAAGGGATTTTCTACTTAATGCTCTTTGCTGACGGTTTTATTCATAAATTAGAAATTATGGCAGCTTTTGTTAAATTTTACTAAATAAATTTTGTAATCAAATAATTTAACAATTTCACACACTTGCCAGAAACATTAAAAACCGTACAGAACGCAAAAAGTGTCAGACAGGCAGAAGAAAGGGTGTTACCAAACTGAAAGCCATTTATTAAGTTAAAATGCTTTTCCTATTAATATAAAGGCTCAATTTCATCTACTGCGAAACATTTCAATTTCAAATTCATCAACCAAGAGAGCACCAGTCACATCTTCTTCGCAATATTAAATTACTTTGGCGTCTACTTCGTGTACAAGAAATTTTTCACTTCACATCTAAGTAACTCTAATATGTATGTATGACTTGTTGACATTCACAAAAGTATCTGAAACTCTAAAGAAATTTGTAAACTTAATAACAAATAACGTACACACACACACACACACACACACACACACACACACACACACACACACACACATGCAAACGGGATCATATGAGCACACATATAATTTTTTCCTTTTAACTCTCGCTTTAGTAAGTTTCAAGGAAAACGAAATTTTTTTTGTATAACAAAAGAATACTTGTCATAGAAAGCCATAAGTCTGTGTATTATAGTAAACGCGAGTCGTATGAGTGATATTTTTTATATAAGGGAAAACTAAGTATACGTATAGAGAGATACATCATGTAATCGCATAAATAAAAGATTTCAAATTTTATGCAAGCATGTCGAACGTGTCAGAAGTTAATTTGATTGAATTACTTTCAAATTGAACAAGCGAGGCAGAGACAGATAGAGAGAATATGTAACGAAAACAAAAAAGTTAATTTTATTTGAAATTATTCCAAGTTTGAATTTCGTTATTAATTTCATTTTCAAAGAATGATTAATTAATACCTAAATAGGCACCTTTTCGTATTAGCTATTATTCGATGATGCCTGCAGGGCTGCTGCTATCAGTTTCTGGTTGGTGAAGCTCCAAGAATATTTCAATTATTCATACAATGTATATATAGAAATCAAACACATTCTGGAAAACAATAAACTTAATTACAAAACCACATACTAACTAAAACTAACTAAAACAAGAACAACTATTACTGTAAAGTAGTAAGAGTTCTGCTTACAAAGGAGAAAAGTTTTAAAGAAAATTTTTTTTTTATTACTCTAAATTCTTCTTATTTCTGATTGTGGTTTAGATTGTAAGGGTACGTGACTTGTGCATAAAATCACTGAGATAAATAAGACAAATGCATGTCTAATCTATTTTACGTCATGTTAATATGAATCTAAAGAACTTAACTGACATTTATGACTAAAGGACAATATCAAAGGTCTTGGATTGTGTAGTAAAGTTAATTAACTTCCAGAAAAGATTTTGTTTAAAAAAAAAAAATTTCCCAAGAGTTAATCGCACGCATATCCGCTTTATACAACTGAGGATAATATTCCATAGTAAAGAGAATAACAAAATTATTATATCTTCGTGTTGTAGTCGTTAGCGAACAAAAAAAATTGAGTTTTTGCAAATTAGTTTTGTTTTCAAGGGTTAAAGAAATAAATGTCCGCGAACAGGAATTAGTAGCAATGCGATTATGGGATTGCTAGTCGCGTCCAGATGTAAGCAAATCTTGAGAAAGAGAATGTTGATGATGTTGCCGTCGTTACTGAGAAAGAAGCGATTAAAGGTGGCTCGATTGTTATATTAACGACATACCCCAACTGACAAATAACTGACTGAGCGCTGAAAGAACTCCAACATTCATAGTTACTTTGGATATTGTATGTGACGCACAAATTTTACCCTCCATATATATATATGTAAAAATTTTTGTTTATGAGCATATATGCATATAACTTTCAGTCAGTTCGTAGGACAACAAATAGACGTCGCCACTACTGACGAATCCACGTTAACGAGATTACTTTTGTTTTTCAAAACAACGGAAAATCTGAATTTCGTAGGTGGCGTCGCTTAAACACCTTTGACTTGTAAACTAATGCTCGGAATGTCACGAAATTTTGACAAAATTCGTTTCAAGAATGGTGCTATCTAAAGACAATATGCATTCGTTAATAGTGATCATATGTCTGTACGTCATTCTATGAATTCTTGCTATATAATATTACCAAATGACATACAAAAAAAAGTATATCGGGTAAAATAGCTTTAGTTTACATGTTCTCGTTGCGTTTCACTATACCGCGAATAATTCAATTCAAATAACTTTTGAAGTTATTACTTAACAAAAATTATATTTTTCAACTACATTTTTTGTTCACTTCTTTCTGCAAACGGTAGATCTTTCTATACTGAGACCTGTAGTATAGGCTTAATCACAGTCATTAGATGAGTTTTAGTTATTTGTTTCCATCTCATCAAAACTGACCAAGGGGTTGAAACAAGTTTAAGGGTCTAATCGTTCACCTCTCTATCTGCAGCAAACAAAGAAACTATTCTCGTTTAGAAAGAAAATCGTAATTAAGGAAATTAGACCCAAAAAACCCCACCATGTATATATATTTTTTATCAGCATCAACTTATGAAACGATCTAACCATGACTGTCTGCCTGCGTTTCTGTAAGAATGTGTTGTCTGCTGGTGGCAAAAGCTAAGATATCGACTTCATATTTGACAGAAACATATAAAGTTCCCTCAGGCAGGTTGGTATTGAAGACGGGCCAAAGGGGCACGCTCATAGGAGGTAATTAGCTGAAAGCACCTCTACTATGTATATGTATTAGTATGATGATGATTAGTATGACGAGGACAATGCGGAATATAGTTTTCATAGTTGTCTTAAACAGAGCTGCTATATATTTGTAAAAATATTTAGTGCGGTATGTCAAGAAATTTTTGAAGATATAATAAACAATTTCGGATATCATTAGACAAGGTGCGATGTAGTCCAGGACCTCCCATTTCATAGGCTGTTTAAATGTTTATCATACACAAATTCATAATTCTTGATTATCTCTACCGAGCTCTTTGAAAAGAGAACTAAAATTTAATAAAAATCATATTCTTTCTCCATAGTCAACTAGAGTTTAATCTCTGATTGTACAATAAATCATTACAGAACCTAAGTTGAACAATTGAAAAGGTTGCAGTGGGAGCAAGAACTACTACTAAATATCCTATACAAACATATAGCGACTTTTTAAAAGGCCTTATATGCGAAGTGGTTCAAGATCTGGTCTGATGCGAACTATTTTCAGTAATGTTCGTCCTTGGACCAAAACGGTTCAGTGCATTAAGTTTCATCAAAATATCTAAACAGGTGCGATCTGTTAATTAAACGCCCGAATAAAAGGCGGACAGACGGACAAACAGGCGGACAAGCCAGCTTAGATCAATTATGAAAATGATTCTGCATCGGTCGGTATAAGAAAATGTTGATCTATCTCATGTCCTTCTGGCCGTTATATATATCCGCACAGACTTAATATATCCCTGTATCACAAGGAGGTATAAAACCATTTAATAGTACTAAGAAGAGTAGGGTATAGCTTAATGTCGATGTAACATTTTGCACAGCTTATGATGAAGTTCAAAAGTAAACGTAATCGTCTTACTTCAACGAAACCCACAATTAACAAAAAACTTCGTTACTTTTTTTTAATGTTTGCTCGAAATAATGGATGTCCAAGCTTTGCTGTCAAGAACACTCTCTTACTAGGTGTAGTAAAATCCGCTATAATTTCTAAAATAACAATGTAAACTTTTTTTTTAAAGTTGGTTCTACAACCACAAGTTAGTTGATGAAGAACAAAGATTGCACTGATTTTTATACTAAGTTATGGGAATTAATTATGTGTTACATTTCATCTCTTTATAATTCATTTATAATGAGTTTTGAGTTGGAAAAAAGGATAGAGCGAAAAAGCCTACAGATCTGCATCTGTATCGAATCTGTTATGCAATTTTTTTTAAAACAATTCCTTTATTATTACACTCGCTTTCTTTCCAGTTTTGCGATTGTTATTAGCTGCGGCACTATTATTTTGAGCTGACTTAAGCCTGTCTCGAAGACAGCTACGTCTGTGCTCATATTTTTTGATCCGTTAACAGTGAAGGGACAGCTCTATGATCTCTCTCTATGTAAAAAAATTAATTTAAAAAATTTCCATACAATAAAATCATCTATTCCACCTGTTCCTATAGAAATGTTCTTAATACCAAATGCCCCTCAATTTAATATCTTATGATGAAAATCTGACACAAAATAGTGTTGTGACAAGTATATTTACTACGGTTAGCTTCATTTTTTTTCATATGATCAATCACTCAGGAGATGTCTCCTATTCGTGTAATACGTTGACCGCTAGAAAGAAGAGAGGAAGGGCAACGAAATAGGGAGTTGGTGGCCGCAGCCTTATTGATGTGCCCAATTGATAATTGTTATGCTTTTACCTACTGAACACTCACTATAGCTGCGTCCGAAGAAAACTCTACAGCACTTGAGACTTGTATACGCGAACATTGAACATCGAACTACGAATGTCGCCTGGCTACTCAGACGGATCAATTTGGATAATATAGGTTTATTTTTCAAAACGTTAGTCTCATGAAAAATAATACCTAATACCTAAGAAACAAAAAGCGTAATTTTTAATATTCTATGATGAAAATCAGCGAAGAATGTTTAATAGTTGTGCGGCATGGTGCGGTCGTCTTGCTCAACCAAAAATCTTTTTATTTTGTTGTGTCCTCTTAATGGATAGACAATTGCATTCGGCTGACGAAGAAGAATAAACTTTTGGAATTCTATTAAATGAAGAGACTGAGAAGATCATTGCACTCTCAGCTGGCCATTGATAGTTAACAATAAAATGTAAATAGAAATAAATATTTTTATCAAATCTGCAATAAAGGAGCGTAAAATAAATTTATGTAATGGCGTAGAGTATTAAGTGGATGACTTTCATTTACTTGAATTGAATTCCTCTTGGTTTTCTAGTTTTCATTATTTTACTGCAGACGCAAAATATGAAAACAAAAACAAAAAAATATTCATTTAAAAGTTTTGATAAGAGATAAAAGGGAAAAATTACTTTTGTTGTTATTATGCTTTAGTTTTTGTTGATTTTCGCAGTTTCATCTTTTAATTTCCCTAAATATCTGGTGGTGATGTTGCTGCCGAAATTCCGCTGATAAGTTTCAAAGACATTTAGGTTATTAATAATGAGGCACATTATCAGACCTACATTGTTTTAATATTTCGTACTCCTCCTCCTCTCTCTCTCTCTCTCTCTCTCTCTCTCTCTTTCCCTCCCTTTCTATCCCTTCTTTTAACCACCGTGTGCGCGTTACACCGAGAAGATAAAGAACAAAATTAATGTTTAGCTATAGTTTTTGTCAGCTTCATTTTGCACCAATGCTACTACGCTACACATTCACAATAACTTTGTATGTGTATATGAAGGTATAGAGCGGCAGGACAAATAAAGTTTGTATGCTGCTTTTACCATGACCAACTACTACCCTTTATCTCTTATACAATGTTGGTTTACTTGTCAGGAAAATGTTTTCGAACAAATTCTACACATCTACATACACACGTATATTCTGACAAAAAAATAAACGGTTAGCAAAAAAGAAGAATAAAATTTTTATAACGAGAATTATGACTCCAGGTTTTGTCAAACACATATACAGTTACGTATTTAACGAATTAAACTCTCCTGCTAGAGTATCTCAGTTTGTATACACAGATAAAGATAAAGGTAAACTTTTGCTGAGAACATTTCATTTAATAGCTTTCAATTAGGATGATGATTTTTAACTGTGTACTTTTGCCATGCGAAAAAATCAAGTAGATTTTTTATTTACTTTTTTTTCTCTTTTTTTTTTTTAGTTTTTTGTTGCTGGTACTTTTTACCTTTTTTTTTTTTTGAATTTTTATTTTTTTAATTTTCCTTTCTTTCTCCTTTTCAGTCGGTAAATTCTGTAGGTTTTATGTTTGTCAAGAGAAAGGTCATAAAGTGACAAAAGGGAGAAAAAAGAAGAGACAAGACCCTACAATAAACGAAAGCAGTGCATAAGAAATTATATCAACTCAGAAATTTCAATCAAATTGAATTTGTATTTATTCAAGAAATTGATTGATTGAAAACAAAAAGAAAGCAAAAGCAAAAGAAAAAAAGAAAACGGATAATTGCGTTTAACATAAAAGGGAAGCAAAACTTGATTTTATTCAGGACATTGGAAATTTTATTATTATGAATTTCTGTTTGTTTAGATTTTTCTTATGTTCGTCTGCTCTCTCTCTCTCTCTCTCTCTCTCTGGTTGGTTCTCTCCTCTATATGTTAAAAATAACACTTTTATGTTCACCAACTAAGGTCAACATGATAGACAAGTCGTGCTTTTTGCTGTTTGCTGATGTATTACAAGGCTGGTCTGACCTTTTCCCAATGAAAAATGTTGATGTTATCATTTTAAATATTCTTCGTAGTATATTTGAGATCGATAGCTGCCGCAATTTGTAATCATCGCCTACGAGAATAGCGTATGCATTTAAAAAAAGACCACTAACTTTTTGTTCTTATTTTCAAAAAAAAAATGGTTGTTAGTTATTTTCTCAGCTAACCCAAGACATATAGTCTAGTGTCTGAGTAGAAAATATTAATTTCCGCTGTTAGTTTAATTCAAATTTTTTTGTATTTTCAACAAAAAAGACGCAAATCAAAGAAACTAAACATTTACCGGCGCAATGTCAAATTAGTTCGGTCCGTGTGGTCAAATATGCACTCATTTCGGCGAAAAAAAAAAAGGAACTCATTAATGGAATTATTTTGCATCGCTGGCTAGCATCTTTTTCTATCTTTCAGGCAATTTTCAATTTTCATACGGAAAAAGCGTTTCGTTGTTTGAGGCGATGTTGGTAAAGAGCCAACATCGGAACAACCACTAATCAGAAAGAGCAATCGGGAATATACGGCGGATTTTTATAAAATATCCCACTTAAAGCTTTTGCGAATTGAGACAGAGCGTTCCAGTTCAGAAGGATAGCCCCTTAATGTCTATGCTCGCATTTGAGCTGTTTTTCTCACAATATACCGCTCAGTGGTAGTCTGCACCCATTTCCCGCAATGGGATAACGAAGCTCTAGCAGCTCCTAAGACCTGACCTTTGAACCACGAAAATTTGTCTTTGGCGTGATGTTGAAGTAAATGGCAACGATTAACCGGACATAGCGTAGTGTGCTTGGCGTTCTTAGGATTGACGTATAATCTCGCTTTGTCATCCCCACCCGCAATCCAATCTAATCCGCAAAAATTAGCCTTTCAACGTTTGTCGTTTTCAATTCAAAGGCAATCAGTTGGCTTGCTTTGATGAATTTCAATCGAAATTGCTTGAGTCAGTTCCTACAGGTTGGTATTCCCTTTGACTCGGACCTTCATCGGGTAATGCCCCTAATGACTTTTCTGGCTGTGAACAGAAGTCAGCTGCCATTCTGAGACGATCATAGCAGCTAAAATAATGTTAGGAAAACGGATCGAGATAATTTGTACTTTCAATCTAAATGTATATCATAATTTCGGATAACCCCATTTTAGTTATTGCAGGCAAGTTCTTGATTGGATTCAGCGGAATTTCATTGTGTACATGTATATAAACTCTACGTCATTGGCTACTGAATTCTCACCAGCAATTGTGAAGAAAACTGGAACTCAAATATTTACGTCACAATTTTATTAGAAATAAAACGAACCAAACCGTATATTTTCAAATAAGATGCTGTTAGTCAATACAAGACGAACTCTTTCTTGAATTCAGCAAAGTTTCAAGTAGAGTAAAGATGGGGATACTGTTTCTACTGCGTCCAATCATATGTGTGAGAAAAATGCAGAAGACTAATAATCGCTTATGATTACCCTCAAGCATTCGCAAAAAAAAGTAATATCGTCTAAGGTTGGGAAAGTGTTAAAAACTGCACTGCTTTCACTTACCTATTTTGTACTCCACATTATTGCGAAACCAAACAATTTGGGCGGCTGGTTTTGAGTTTGCTACAATACATTTCAACGTCAAATCCTGATTTTCTCGCACCTCTACTTTGGCATTATTGCTATAACCCTGAATTTCAATCGAAGATGGCGGAGCTGAAATGAAATTTTAAAAAAAAAAAAATTAAAATTTTCGATTAAAAGAAAAAAAAAAAAAGCTTTTCAAATCAATATATTTTTGTTGCAGAGTTATTACGAAGGAAATTCATATGTCTAGTAGTAATAACAATGAACATAATGTGATGAAATTATATGGAATATTTATATAGTGTATGCAATATTCGTTTTAAAGACCCGTGATATAAATTTAATATTTGAAAGGAGACAATAAATTGTCGAGAGCAAAATTATTTCCCAATAGCGAGTTATATGAAATTAAATTCGTTGACTTATGTGTTTTAAATGGCGAAAAACGTATAGTCTGCATATGAAAATTTCATTTCGGTTATATAAATATTTTCCAATTGATGTGCATACTAAATCACTGCATAGTAAAATTCAATGTGCAGCTAAAAAGAGTATCAAAGATTTATCATAACTCAAGTGGAATACGACGAGACGCCCAGTTAAAAATTTGATAGGTTAAACATATAACATCGCCTGTAAGTGTTATTACGTTATTACGTTGTTAAGTTTATGGGAGCCAGCGAAGATTATAGAACAGTATTAGTTGACAAGAAGTTATAGAGTTATAGAAGAATTTGGTTTGATTTGGGTTAGAAGCTAAAAAAGCATACAAGATAAAGAAAAATCTTTACGAAGTTTTGTGCACTCAAACTCGAGCACATTGTACTTTTTTAAAGTAATTGCCAATAATTTACCATTTTTTTACTAAACTCGGTATTTCATCACCATACATATACCATATGAACCTTATGGGATCTGTGTGCAAAATATTGGACAAAGTTTTTTTTAATGTGACCTATCATCATAGGGAATGTCTTCTATATGAGTAACAAGACGATGGTCAGAAAGAAGTGGGCGGAGAGAAAGGGAGAGGGAGCGACCGCAGCCTAGGGAGGAGGGGGGGGGGGGGGGGCGTGCCTAATCGGTTAGTATTATGCCTTTCCGGATTAGGTAATCGCTACAGCTACGACCGAGTATGCTCTAACGCACTGAAGTCTGAACTCCCTGCTCTTATCTGGAGACTCGCTAATAGATTTTCACAGGTTTCGAGTGAAGTCAGCTTTACATCTCTAAAAAAGTCCTACCGAGCGAAACGAATGGAAGTCGGCGTAGATGCAAAGTCCCGCCGATGCATTAAAAATTCCGAGCCAAGAATTCTCAATTTTTGCGAGTGATTAAAGAAACGTGTTAAGTGGCAATGTGGCGCCTGTACTACTGATCAATTCTGGACGATATGCGTCAAATACTCCGTAATTAGTGATACTAGAAACTCAAATCAATCAGTCGGTCAGCTTCGAGCAGTTTATTCCTAGCAGGACTCACCAACTATGAAACCTTACCTTATGTCTATTTAGGCTTTGTCATCACTTGTGCAGTTTCATCCGTCCTGCATATTTGCATATTATTGTAAACTTAAGTAACCTTCTGATTCCGTGTCTCTCAATATCTTCGAAAACGAGTCAATATTGTGTCATTTCAGCAGCGATTAGCAAACGGAGATTTAGTCCATAAAATTTTTTGCTATTAATATGAAATTTTTTTTGTCCTCACCCCTAAGCAAATTTTTCTGGTTAACGTAACCTTCTAGCAGTGCTAAGAATCAAGTAATTTGAAAAATTTCATCGACTCTATCGCATGTTTATTAATCAAGCAGAGCCTGGAAATTTTTGGTGAGGAAACGAATAAAGTTTTTGTTTGCTGCTAATATTGTAATAAAAACCAATTTTTGACGATATTTGCTCATTTTCAAACACTCGGTCACATTCGACAGTGTTTCATTTTAATTATCATTGGTCGGTTACCTTTGTAATGTGCCCTAATAATGCTCAATACGATTAGTATTTCGAAAGCTACGCGACTCTAAAGGCATCTATTGCGAAAAACACCACAAAGTTGACCCCTCACTTTTAATGAGATTCGAAATAAATTGCTAAGGTTTTAGTCTCGTATCTCTTATATACTCCACAGAGCACAGTTTCCATATGAAAGTGGATATATAGCATTATTCTCGCATAATTAAAGTCATATTAATTCTTATTTATGTGTGGATCAACAACACAACAACCATAATAATTCATAAGATAGCAATTAACCGAACAATACGCGTTTCACAACGAATTCTAGATACCCACCACTTGGGTTAAAAGTTAGAAATATCTTCTGTTGCACATAAACGATGCAACGTTTCAAAGTTTCAACTTTACAAAGACAAGCGAAATAATCATTTGACGTTAGCACAGCGGTGTCCAATGCAAGCTCTTGACTTTTCGCTATATAAACGAAATGAATTTCGTTTTCATTCTACTTAGCACCCAAGGTTGCCACCTCCTCAATATAAATTTATTAACAGTAGGATTTTCAATCGATACCTAATGCCTTTTCAAACTGTTATCCAACTTGAAAGTATTTGTAGTTTGCGAAACAGGCCTTTAAATATATAGACGTCATTATCACCTGACAAAACTCATTAAAAAATTTAAAAACACCGAAATAATTTATCTTATGACTTCGCTATGGAAGTAGAAACAATTTCAAATCATTTATGCCATGCATTTGTGGGAAAGAATTGGCCAAAAATAAGGAATACATACTTTCTTTATAAAATATTATGCTTGCCGTTGGCTTCCTTTTCGCAATTATTGAATGGTTTAACAGATGACGAAGGAAAACCGATGTTGACTTTATGTAACCATAGATTTTCGTAAGCGATGAGATCTTACGGACAACATTTTATGGCATTTGATAGTACATTTCAAATGAACTGACTTTATAGACATAGAGTTATAGCTCACATGGAATTCCCCAAGAGATTTATAATTATAGTTCAATTCAATCAAATTAAACGCAATCGTTCAATAGATAGCCATAAAGTAATTCGTAGTTAACAAGATCATGGATTCTTCAAGATATCCGTAGTACTTTTAGCTTTCACTAAGTAAGCATAGTAAGCGAATCACGAATCAAGAGAATATTTAGGTGAAAGTACGTCTTCCGATGCTCCTTGTATAGGAAGGAAAATTATATATATATATATATATATATATATATATATACATCTTCAGATGCTCCTTGTATAGGAAGGAAAATTATATGAAATTGTAGCCACAGCCGCAATTTACTCTTTTACGCAGCAGAAGAGAACAACCGAATGCCTTTTTCGGAAAATCGGTTGTCATATCCAGCCTCGCCAGATCTCAACCAAAAACAAATAATATCTCATAGCCCGACCTCTCTGTACTACTAACAAATCCCATCTAACCCTACCTTAGTCTGATCATCTCCTATCCAAGCGGAAAGCATGCGAAGTCAAAAGGGAGGACGATTCTGACTAGACATATATATATACTTATAACTTCTGCAAAAGTTCCTTAAGAGTAGCGCTAGCACATTTACCGAAACCTTAACGCTAAGCCTACGGCCTTATCTTGCTCTTCAAAAATGTATATACATCTTAATCGATGATTTAGAACAGTTACGAACGGCACGACAAAGTCATTACACATTTGTGTTCAGGCGACAAAAAAAAAGCCTTTTTTTCTCAAGTTTTTTCAAACGTAGGGTAAATATGAGTGCATCGTACTCTATTTTAAATTTATTTCCAAAAGGATTTCAACAATTGCAACAACAACAACGACAAAAACGGGAATAATGCTATGCATTTTCTAAGGCACTACAACCATTGTATCTGCTTTGTACGTCTGCGAGAGAGATTGTTTGATTTTAAATTTGTTTTTGTTGTTGTTTGTTTCTTTTTCGTTGCTAAAAAGACTACAACAAGACTGAAGGCAAACAGCAGGATAGGTAAGTCACGGTGGCAACTTCTTGAGGTACTATTAAAATAATGCATACGTACTTAACTTGAACGTTTCGGTTCGTTTCGTTTGGATGTATTTGTTTTCGAACTTATGCGCATAACACACACCAACGTTAATATCAGAGGCAGGTTTTAATTTCTTTAGGGTTTTTTCTTTTTTCTTTTGCGTCTTTCCTAAACACATTTATTCACTCTAACTTCATTCAATGAATTTCAAGTATTTGAAAGGCTTTCATATACAGAAAAATAAAAAAGTGTAAAAAAAAAAATGTGTATAAAAAAAAAAACCATTACAGCCAGCTGCTGTTGAATTGCAATAAAGTACCGTATTATTGTTTGCACATGTGTTGATATTTGTTTACCATAAACACACATACAAACTGACATACCCACACGCCCATATATATATATGTATATATCTCATATATTCAGCATGTTTTTAGTCGCTATAATGCCATCAGATGATGACGGCAAAGCCAAAGGACATTCAACCTGTTTCTTGTTGTTGGATTCATGCGTAAATTCATGCATATGAAATGCAAAAATATTGTTGTTGCTTTTTGTGTCTAGTGAGTGTGGAAAATCCTTTATATACAATTCAACCAACATCACCACCATTGTGATCAACATATTCATACACACTCACACACACAAACACATATGTATGTACATAGGCCGCATTGGTATACACATCGCTATTCTGTTTTATTCTAAATTTTGTACGCTACAGTCGAACGCATCTACCCATACACAAACACACACACTTATATACATACATACACATATATACAAACACATACTAACACATGAGCAAGCATGTACATATATTTGTGTATAAATCTTTGTTATGCAATTGTTTTAAAGTTGGTAAGCTGTTGTTGATGAAAATGTTGTTGTTGGTTGCCGTCGTTGTTGTTGTTTTTCTTCGGTGTGCTTTTCTAATTTCTATGACACTGTTTTTTTTTCTCTTCCTCTTCTTCGTTTCCTTATATTATTTGTCAAGTAAATTATATATACGCTTGCTCAGAGACAATGTTATTTTTACGCCCTCATCCTTTCAACCTTAGCTAGTGACTGTTGTACACACACGTCACCGTTAATCCTACTACAGCGGCAGTTAGTTGTTAATTGTTTTATTTTATTGTGTTTTCGAAAACTAAAATTTTTTCTTTGAGTTTAACATTCTATGAGATATTTTTCTTTTTTTTGAAGGAAGTACATTTCCTCATATGCAACAACAACACCTACAAAAACAATAATAAAATTAAAAAATAAAGAAAACTTCTCAGCTAAAACAAACTTCAAACAATGCTTGGCAATCTGTGCATTGTAAGTTTTTAACTGATGGTTTGTTCGTTTATTTAATTTACATTAACAACATTTGTTTATCATAAAATTTTCCCTTAAAGTGAAATTCAAGCGAAGCAAGACTAGTGAAGCTTTCGTCTTTGAAATCGTTCTTGTTGCGGTGGTTGATTTATGCAAGATACCTTCAAACCTGAAGTCGGACTAACACTTGGTTTGTTGGTGCGTTTTGATGCTGCCTGGATTGCTTAGAAGAGTGAAATTTAAACAACACAATCACATGACGTTGCATACTAGGGGGTAGCAAAATTAGTGGCGGGTAAGTCTACATTTATGGCATGATAATGAAAACATTCTTCGCACAGTTGGAGGTTAAAGCAGCTTATTATCGACGATTATGGTTTGAATTAAATTCTGGATCGTTTTCACTTTGTTTGGTGAAGGTAATCAAAGCTTATGAATTTGTTAATCAGCAAACTGATGAACATTATGTGAAGTTTATTACTTTACTCATATAAAATACATACACAAACCAGCAAACTAATGTTTTATTGAATGAACGGTAAATGAAAGTCCTCTTTGCTTTAACGCTCCAATTTAATAGCCATCAGATAATTGTAAAAGGGTTTAGGGGTTACGCTCAGACTACCGGACTATTGCTAAGAGCTTTAATTTAAATTTCGATTAATTTCTCCTTTCTTGCAATCATTGCTTGTATTTCAAAGTTCTGGAGCAAAACAAACCTTGTAGCAAATGTATTAACGCACCATAAACTCTTATATCGGCCCGGAATCAATTTCCAGTGCGGTAGACCATACCTTAATTACAATTGATGTGCGGCCAAAGCTACAGTAAATGCTCGGTCAGTGAAGAAACTGACAATTTATTGACTAAGTATGCACTTCTAGGCTGCGGGCACACCCTAACCCTCTGTGCTCCCGACGTTTCTCTCACTAACCATCATCGCGCTTACGTCCACATAAGGAATATCCTCCGAGTGATTACATTGTTTCGATTATTTGAGTTTTCGTGAAAACTAGTGAATTTTCTGCGAAGCCAAATTGAAAAGAAAGAAAAAACCACGCACACATTAATGACGCTTTACCTGTGTTATGCATTAGCAGTACATTTAGCGGAAGAAGAAGCTTAACACAAAAATATCGCGATGACGCGTAAACGGGTATTTAGGCAGAGTATTTGCGGATGGCAAAGTTACCCGAGTCAAGAGAGTTGAATCAACATTCAAACGGACAAGACCAGAAGAAGAACTAAAGCGTTGCAAAAATAAGCTCCTGCATTGCAATTTGTATGTAGATGTCCTTAGGCTTCTAAATAAAACTTACATTAACCTAAAAGTCACCATTCAGTGATGTGAACTTATTCTGAAAACAAGTTGAATAAAAACGTAAAGCTACCAAAGACTGCTTTACGCTGCAGTTTTATAAGGTCGAGTAACTTCCGATGCAGCTAAGTAGAATCTTTGTTCGTCTTTACTCATCATAAGCCACCGGAGCAAATGATCTTTTGTTTTCATTATATGGATGAGGATTCAGTTAGTCTTAGGTCAACTGTTTTATGTGGTGCATGTTACATTCAACTGGTTTTCTTAACCTCTGAAATGGAGAGTCAAAAAGTGCTTGTTGGTAAGATAATCTCTTGAAAATTTAAACAAGGCCGTAGCCCTAAGGCGATAGCTGAAGAAATATACCGCGTCTACCGTGAAGGACTGATAGCTGATCGGGCATTTAAAAATGGATTTGCAAAATTCGACCTTGAAAGATGAGTTGAGGGCGGCACGTGCTTACGACTTTGACAATAAAATTTTAAAGACAATATTGGAGCAAGATCCACGTCAATCAGCAAGAGGTGTAGCATAGGTATGTAAATACTTTACAATCAACAAAATAAATGAATATAATTTTGTTATTTAATGAAAGCAAAATAAATGTCTGATAAAAAAAACGACACAACCTAATAAATTAAAAAAAAAAAAAAAAGTATTTGTAGAAATTATTTGAAAACTTGATTTTAACACAAATGTTGTTGTCAAAAACAACATCTGTTGGCCCTACGGCATTTGTGTTATTCCAAACGAGTTGACGGCACTGAAGCAGCCTGAGAATTTCAACTGTGACCCCGCATTATTATACATATTGTTAGTTGAACCATAGATAATCACTTGTATATAAGTGATAGACGGTGAGTTTGTTGTGCAATAAAAAAGATATGTTATAAAAACCAGTGAATAATACATAATAAATAGTTAATAAATCAAATTAAACGTTGTAAAGATAAATATTTTATTTCAAAAACAATCACAATTTTGCAAATGGACGAAATTTGTCATATGATTGCCTATCCTTACTATAGATTAGAGTAGTGATTAGGCAGTTAAACTCGCAATTTAACCTCTTGTCCGCTCAGGACAAAATCAACGGGGAACGTTCCAGCCGGGAAAAGCCTACTATTAGATGTCCTATATCAGTTCGCCTAATGCAGTCATTCATTCTATATGATGTTCTTATGTAGAGCCGCACTTTTTCTGAAAACCCTTATGCCAGACGATACTCAAGCAGCAATCCACCAGAGTGAATTTACTTGGCAAACAATTTATTACATCTCGGACGGAAGTGTCTCTGTCATAGGAAAAGCTACAAATTAGACTTTTTCGCCATATAAGGGCGTACTTGTCAGAAGAGCCCCTGCACTTGTTGGGGTCTAAAACTTAGTCCTGTATAACTAAACTTTTTCACCAAATGGATTACTGGTCGTGAGAACCCTTACATGGCCTGGCACCCCAAAAGTAGATCCATACAGTTCAAATTTTGTCCAGTTCATTTTCATAACAAATTACTATTATGAAGACACTATTATCGTAAAATCTTAAACACTAAACATCTTTTCCATACAAAGGCTCGTATTTCAGCACATCTTTAATGACATGAGATCCAAAAAAATAGACTTATGTAACCGAAATTCTGTTTAATCTTTACCGCAAACTATTATTGTAAACCAATTTTCACCAAGACAACTTTTGAATATTAAGCCATTCTACTATATAAAGACACAATTTTTGCAGACGCGATAATTTCGCAGAGAGTTCGAAAGATTGCAACATTGAATTCAAATCTATTACGTCAATTTAGAATGCCGAAATAGTGTTATTCAGCGATTTTTGGCCCGAAATTCTGGAAATTGAATTTTTTTTCTTCATAATATGACGTTATATGGAACAAACAAGTACATCGGAACGATTTTCAATATGGTTCGTTCTTGGGCCAAACACTTCGATGTACCATATTTCATCAAGAAGTCGAGAAACTTACGACAGGTACGTTGAACATACGGATATAAGGGCAGATGACAGACAGACAGACTATTTCAGATTGGTTTAGAGAATAGGAATTATAGAATGTGGCGTTAGAGTAAGTCCTTCTGGGATCAGGGCAACTTAATATACCAAAAACGGTGTAGGGTATAAAAAGAAGCATATGACTGAGGTAAAACCTCAACTTTACAAGTTGCCGTAAAAAATCTTTCTACATAAATAAGCCCCAAAGTTCTGTTTCCTGATAAGAAGAAGTCAAGCAGAGCTTCGTTAACAAGCAATTAAATTTAAATATATTGCGAGTGATAATTGGACCGGGATATTGATTAAGGTTTAAAACGCAATGAGAATTGTCACAGCGAATATCGAGTTCACTTCCTTTGCTTGTTGGTAGCTAGGATAGTCAGTTACTTAATTGGCAATTTTCAAACACTTCTGATTGGAAAAGAAATAAACAAACAATTGTTTAACATTTTCGACAACTTTTCCGACATATTTCGTAATTACGCCTAAAAGCATGTTAAGCTCAAGGTTAAAATACACTTTTCATAATGAGATTACCTCACAGCGCCGACATTAAAAATCTTCGAAAACCTTTAAGGAAGACTGAGAAAACATAAAAGATGTGTTGAGGTCTTCTGCACTCTTTCGCAAAAATTTATGGAAATTTATTGAAAACAACAAACGAATCGTAGAAACAGATTTGACGGAAAGACGTGCATGTTTCTTGCTAGTTATGCAAAACGCCATTTATGTTTTGAGCATAAGACGAGCGGTATAATAAAATATTCCCTGAATTTTCCAACTATTTTTAACCGAACACAAAACCATTGATACTGCAGCCTCGTTGCTTTCCAGGCATGACATTCTGTATGTCATGTTGCTGCCCGAAACGAAGAGCGCACTCAAGCGAAATGGTTTTTAACAATTAATAGAAACGTGTTCAAGATAGCGGCCAAGAGTTTTACAAATAGTTTTTCTTAAACTGCGTCAGCAAACGTATTTAAGACCCGTGAGAGTTCCTCTGTACGACACGAAGTCACTATTAATAAATAATATCTTAGTTAAACAAAAATGTCTCGTTACTATTTTTTCTTTTTTCCTTTCCTTCCCGTGCGTTACGTTGTGAAATCATAAATGAGTTAAGAAAATGTTTTTGTTTTACGAAAAATTTTCATGAATTTGAAAATTTCATAATCGTGTTGAATCGTCATAGCATTATCATGCCGGAAACCCTCTAAATAGTTCCACATAATCTCGCTTAACTACATATTACTTAACTACATATGGCATTTATTTTCTAATTTCGAAAATATGTTATCAACAAACATTTACGTGATTTTCCAAAACAACATGTTGTCAGCTGATTGCCTCTTGTCTTTTACTAGAGAGCGGTTTATTTGTTGTTGTTGTTGTTGTATCGTCGCCGAAGGCTCAATTTATTTGAATGCCAACTATAAATAGTATGTTGTACAAGAAATTCGTTTTACAATTTTCCTTTTTCTCTCTTTCTCTCTTTCTGGCTAAAAAATGCTTACAGATATTGAATTCGGTATGCAGTCGAAATCGAGGCAACGATATCAAAAATTCAACAGCAACGAAATACAATTTGCTTTTATTACATGTATGCTTAAGGTTTATCGTCGTCGTATCCTTTCTTGCTTATTTCTTTCATTTTTATTCAAGAAAGCGTTATGATTGCCCGAGCATAACGATTAACGTTAACACGAGCCCACAGGTACTTGTTAAAATGTTAAAAGCGAGCCGAGTTGGTTCTGTCGTTGTCATCATTTCCGCATGTATTGTGTTCTCCTTGTCCGCCTCAAGGTTTTTCTTATAGTTATTGCTTTTGCCGTTGCTTACTTATGCATGTCTACAACATATGCATACGTTTTCGTATTAAATGTTTATATCTTTAAATTGTTGATTTCGATGAAATTGGGTTTTGTTTACGTTCACTTTTCGTTCGTTTATGTAAATAACGTGAATGAAGACCGGTGACCCAAAAAGAAAAATCTTTGTAGATTGTGGGCGGCTGATTAACGTTATGTTTGTGATGGTATCTAGAAATGTATGCCTTCTATTTCAGTTATTTCAGATCTGGGGAAATGACAATTCCTGCTGCTGATGCTTGATTAATAAAAAAAAACAAAAACACCCCCCACTCTCTCTCTCTCATTCTCTTAGCTGCAGTTTTTGGTATAAAGTTTCTATAAACTTTCCCCCATAGTATCCTTATGACGCGGACAGCTTAGTAATGAAAACTCAAAGGGATTCATTTTAACGTAAACACTTTTTATGCTTAAATTTTGTAATTTCTCTTTAAGAAAATAACGATTAAATAGGGATTGTAAGAGAAATTGAAAAATAAAGCAATTTCCATGGCTTGTACTCCCTGCATTGTTAAGAAGCGCAGGAGATAAAAGAAAGTGAGGAAGTATTCATTAATGGCTTAGGAAAACTTTCTTAGACAACGGACGAATCGATTTAATTATTGTTTTTCCGCTACAAGTTTAATTTCCTTTAATCTCGACCATCAGCCGTGACGGCGATGGCGATGCCGATGTTTGTGCTGGTACTTGTTTATATGGCTTTGTCATTACTATCCTTGCGTATATAAAATCTTTTTCGTTCCCCTTTTTAGCATAGAATTTTTCTTTTTCCTTTTCTCTATTTATAATCTGGCCATTATGCACCCCCCCCCTCTCCCTCTCCATCTCTCTCTCTATCTATCTATCTCTATCTCTCTCTCTCTCTCTATTATCCTTTCGACCATCAATCGCCATCAAGTGCTTATTAACCTTTAAAGTATGAGATCGTACTTCTCTTTTCTAACCATACCATACCACACCATGCAACGCAGCTACGTCGAAACATTTGATATTTTCTCTATTTTATTATGTCAAGCAGCGACACATACAAAAGTCAATCTTTTTTCCTTTTACTCTTTAGTGATTTTGGCACATTTAACTTTTAAAAGAAAGTTTTAACAAACATTTGAGAAAATATTAACGCGTCTGCAGTTTAACATGCTTTTGTGTTCCCGCTAAGGGACCAAGCTAAGGAGAAAGAGCGCAATAGAGCTCTATTTTGACGCAATATCGACAGCGGCAGCTAACTTCATGAATTGTTCGCTTGGGGTTGTTGTTTTCGTTTTCGCATGCCGCATATGCAAATTGGAAACTCGCACCGACTTCTATTGCATTCGAGAACACACATAATCACAGCAACTCAACAATGACTCGGCGTGCCCCAATTGCGAATTTAAATCACTGAAATGTCACGCAATAAAGCTCATACATCAGTTACGTTCCGTTTTTCGTTTTTATTTGTCAAACAGTAAAACTGTCACAGCGACGTCTTTTTGGTTTTGTCGAATGAAAGGAGTACTTTCACTGGGTTAAGTGGGAATATTTTCAATCTTGCAGTTTTTTGAATCTTTTTTTGTTATTTTCTTTATTTTTTTCTTTTTTTTGTGTTTTGTTTTTCTCCATTTGACATTTTATTAAAAATATTGTTAGGCAACGACAACGTTTTTTTTATTAGGAGTTGGATTGTAAAATAGAAACTATGTAGGTTTCAATAATTAATGAACGTAGCTTGAAAGTGAAATAGAAAATGAAATACGGTTAAGGGGAAAATAATAAAAACAAAAAAAAAAAAAAAACTGCCTGTTTTTTCTTCTATACACAAAAAGTCATCACAGAGTTTGTCATTTGCTCCTTTGCGCGTTTTTTTTCTTTTCAGCGCAATGCAAACACTTGCACTGCTCTTTTCCGATTATGATTCTCGTTTTTCTTTTTTTTTTTTTGAGTGCACTAAAGAACCCTGTATATTGAATATTTGAGAGTAAGGGTTAACAAAGGTAAGTGTTTTGAAAGAATGCGCTACCTTGCTCTATGATAGGAAAAACACCATAGTCGAAAGAAATGTGTATGTAGGCTAAGCCACCACAACTTTTTTCCCTTTACGTTATGCAACGATATAACATAATGACGATTTTCCAAGAAACAAGTTGCTTCACTTCACAGCAGAGAGAATTTCACTTCGCAAGGCTTCCAACAGTTTGCGTATATCACAATCACTACCAGTCATCACTTTTTCGCTTTTCACTGTGCGATAAGCAGCAATTCTTTTAAAAATAAATCGATCCCTTTTGCATAGAAGTAAAACGTTCGTTTAAAAATAGTAAAAGGATCGTGCAGTCGAAACCTTCAGTTGATTAATGATCACAACTTCTTTGCATTTATATATAAAATTGTTAAGAGACCAAAAACG
Source organism: Glossina morsitans morsitans (assembly GCA_001077435.1). Lineage (NCBI taxonomy): Eukaryota > Metazoa > Arthropoda > Insecta > Diptera > Glossinidae > Glossina > Glossina morsitans. Next base: position 11,431 of record CCAG010023738.1, on the reverse strand, counting down.
GAATGTTATGTCTCTTCTGCCCTCTTAACAGCAAGAAAGAAAAGCAGTCTTCACCACTGACCATAATTATTAGCAACTTAACATCGGTCTCGAAAGGAAGGTATCATCATATATATGAAGGATATGGAATGAGAAAAAGCATGTGCCCATATATCACGATAGGAACCATCTTAGGTCTATTTTACAACTTTTATACTCCACGCTGTGGGATAAGCGTATACTGGCCCCTCGTCTTTCCTCTTATAACATCTGTTTGAAAGGGAAACGAGCAGCATCTCTTTTGTATTCAAAGAAGGGTACCCAAAAAAGGAGGCAAAAGTTAACACAAGATTCGATTCTTAAGGTTTATTGTAGTTTTGTTGTCTGAAAGAAGTTTGATCCCATTCAGCTTTTTCACTTTATACATTATAGCTTCTCATGTATTCGACCCATTTAATGTCAGTAAGATGCGATTTTATTCAAAGAATTGCCTTATAATAGAGACGAACACACTGTTATTTCAAAATATCAGATTGAGATTCGAAATTGATTTTATTATATGTGACTGTGACTACTTAGCGGATGGAGTAATTAAAATAAAAAGCTGAAACCTCTTAGAAAGATCCTTAGCTTAAGTTTAAAAAACGACTTTCAGCAGTTGGTCCTCATTTTCGCACCAACACTTTGAATAACTGGGCGCTTAATGCTTTCTAAATGATTCATCTCCGAGCAATCGTGTTTTTCTATCCTAAAAGTAGATCTCGGATCTGTGAATAAAATTAAGGATCATCGTTTTCATTTTCTTAGGCGAAGTGCATATTTATTTTTTTTCATGCACGTTTCTGTACATTTTTGGAGCTCTTCTAAGGGAAGAAAGGAATTAAACGATACAGATTCCGAAGAATTAGACTCGAGTCGTTTAGAGTAAAACTTCGGACCCATGTGCAAACATTCGCAAAACAGGACTTTAAGTAAAGTTTGTATTTACTCCCTTAAAGGGATTGTTGTTAACGTATACGGAGTATATTTACTTTATTAAAAAAGTAAATTGAGTTTAAATTTATTCGTCTGTACTTTCAAATAACCATTTGTTTTAAGTGCCGAGTTTTTCTTAAATTGTTTGAAATGGTTGTTGTTTGCACACTTAATAAAGGTTTACTGAATTTTTGGGGAAAAACAAAACATTATAGCAATTTATGGTTTGGGTTAAGTTTACTCTAAGATGCAATCGAAGAAGTGTGTGTGGGAAAGTGCTCGTTTAACTTAAGGTAATGTTGTTCTAATCCATTAAAGTTACTGCTACCAGCGCACTCTATTTCAAGTTATAATTGTTGTTGTGGTTAAACTGAAAAATGTCTTTTCTAGTTTATCGTAGAAAGTTGAATAAGCAAAATTTAAATGAATTCTCTCGTACCGTGCCGTAAGGTACAGGGTAACAAAGTTCCTTGGGTGTCTGACACCAACTATCTGTTGATAAACCTACCTTCGCACACCTTTATGAGAATAAACTAACAGCATGTAATGAAATGGGACAGACTAACGTTTCTTTTCTAATCTTCTGGTTATTAAAGTTCCCCACTTTCTTTGAATTATAAGAGTCATATCACCTCTCATAAATTAGAATTGAAATACAGTGTCTAACGATATGTTTCCTTCATGTCACACATACGTTCAGTTTTTAATGTTATAACCGAAAGATGCAGTTAAGTTAATGATGAAATTTAAATCACTTTTTCTATAACTAAAGCGTTATTCGATCACCTTATGATCTTTGAAGTATTTAAGATTGTGAGGACCAAAATTCTAGATTCATTCCGACACCACCGCTAGGTTAGCTCCTTATTTGATGATATTTTCCTTATATCAAGGACGACCTCAGTGGATTTCGAATGTGATTATCAGCCGATCGGCAGATCGCCGACATGACAGACAGATTTCGAAAGGATGTTAACAACATTTCCTTCTTCTTTCCTGTTTCGAGTCGTTCTGCGGTGTATAGCGTAAGGGCTGATCGAGTGTAAGCTGGTTGAGTTGTAGATGCCAAGAGACATATAGATTACGAAGTTGGTTAGAACTAGAAGACCAAACGGAACAAGTGAGACGTTAGACTGTAGGGACGAACGGATTACCTAGAGTTAGTTAGGACATTTTTGAATGTTTCAGTACGCATTATGAGAATCACGTGGATCACATAGATCTAGCAAGGATTTAAGTGAACTATTGAGATCATCGGAGCAGGACTTTCCCCAAAACTTTTAAATTTAATTGAATAAACTTAAGTATCACACCACTGTGTATTAGACAATTGGAAATGAATTGTGTTTGTTTATTTGTCAGGCACAAATGTATCATAAAAGGATGATTTTAATCGTATGGATAGGCTTTCAATATATACAAATTTATTTTTGAAGTGAAACTGAATACCTGGGCAAATGAGCGAATTAACCCAAGCAAGGTAAAAAAGATAAATCCGAAAATTTTCCCAATAAATGAAATTTTTAATCTTTACAAGGTATAGGGCGAGGAAATTGTAATTACAATGAACAACAATCGTCTGTCCCCTAAAAGAATTTATCACAAATAATCATTTACATAATGAAAATGAGCACAATTCCTCCTTAAAGGAATTACTGAGAGACGCACAAATAACATTCCAGGTGTTCTTACTTGTACTAGTATTCATGAACCATTTTTTTTAGATTTTCACTGCAGTCTGAATTTTACTCACACGCAGGTAATCCTTTATCTAACTACGCGTGGTTACGGCTTAGAAATTGTAAGGGCTTAGAAAGTGGAGGGGAAAAGAGGGTACGGTATTTTTACTTATGTCCGACTTGAACGTCCGGAATTATAGACCGTGCCATTCTGGTTGGATTGGAATTTATCCCCTCGCCAGCTTGTCTCTTGTTAAAATATTCTCCCTTTTTCTTGGCGAGAACTTTTATTGTCTACCCCATCAAACACATACTCAAAAAGTGCCCCAGAGAAAGGCTCGTCCTTTTTCAAGCTTGCTCTTTGGACTTCAACTACGAATAAGTAACTGAACGTGACCTACGTTCAGTTTTCTCTCCAATGATTTTCGCTTTGAAGGTCTAGAGATATATGTCTCGGAATGTTTGAATTTACATACAAGTCTAACCTCTTAGCGACAATATTTCTTTTGAAGCTTAGTTGTGGCTGTCACATGTAAGATGATAAACCTAACTTTGCTCACTTTTGCTTTAATGCTCGCAATTTTTTTTTTCTTTTTTTTGTAATCTGTCAAATGTCTCGGGGATATCCATGGTCATGGTCACAAAGAAGTGCGGAAAAAGAGAAAGAGATAAGGAGCGGCCACAGCCTAGAGGATGCATAATCTGTAAGTGTTACACCTTTACCGAGTAGATGTAATAAAAGAAAATCCAAACCGAATTTTCTCTAAAAGCGTTTGCCATAAATTAGGTAAGAAAATGGATCCACAAATATTTGGAATATTTCCACAGCTGGAAATTTGCTTCTTTTCCTTTTTCACTGTTCCTTCGTCTCCAGTTGCAACCATCTAAATCGAGCTTAAGTACTTTAAATACATAACAGTGCGGCAAGTTCCGCTATCATGCCCCATCATCTTGTCAAGTTTTCTTCAGTACACAATTGACCCAATGCGGCAACAAGATCTACATCGTTAATAACAAGTACACAAAATAGGATCAGAAAACTGTTAAAAAAGAAAAACAAAACTCTTAAAATTAAATCATTCCCAAAAAGAAAAAAAAATCATCTAGAGATTAGTTATATGCTCCATTTTTTTACTTTTTTTTTTTATTTTTTTCCCTAGCGACCTATTTTCATACTTTTCTTCCTTGTTCTCCTATGGTAGTAGGTACCAATGCTATAATGTTTACTATTTTTCTCCGCCTTTTCTTTTTATATTTATGTGCCTACATACTCATATATACGCAAGACATTTGTAGTACAATACAAAATATGCACTACAACGATTTACTGCAATTGTTAGCAAAAACTGACAATTGACAGCTTGATTCCTTATTCAGTAGATGACGCCCTACTTTGTGACTTGTATGTTTAACTTAAACTTACGACACAGATACATATACATTAAAGCATTGTACATGCACTTCCTATTGAATTGATTGTACAATTTTAATGAGATGTTGACTATGGGGGTAATTTTTTCTTTTTTTTTTTATTCTTCTTTAACGAATGCTTGTTGGTTTTATGAAATTATATCTTTAACAGAAGAGTATAAATGTATGTGCGTATGTATGCTTTGTCCTCCACAATTATGGTACACAATGCCTTTTAAAGATTGATTTTCCAAAAATTTTTAAGAATACTTTCTTCCCATTAAGTGTTTAAGTGATTTCAAGTCAACTTAACAGAGCGATGTGATCGAGAAAAACGAATTTTATTTCAAAAATATGCCAAGAAATTTCTACGATCATTCGACTTAACTCAGACTATGTCTGTAAATCGCTAAAAAATATTAAAATTCTTCAAAATTCTTAATTTCGAAATAAAGGCGTGAAATCTTAGAAGCGCGAAACGCACGGTACGTTCCAATTTGCAGAAATAGCTCTACCTTCTTCTTCTTCTTCTTCTTCTTCTCTGAATCAGCAAATCAACAATAGATAACTTGCTGAGTTGAGTAGAAAGGGTTCAATGTGAACAAGAGGTTCCTTTTTTGAACCTTAATAAAATTCGCTCAATCCTTATAGATATGTACGCATATATTATGCATGTTACGACGTCCGCCATGGAACTAAAATAATTTTGATCCTTCCCGAGTTTCAGTTAATTCCCTTGTTTTATTTAATTATCTCGCGTAGTGACGCGAAATGGTCTGGATTTTTCTTCTCCTTCTACGAGTTAGCAAATCAAGAAACAAACGTTTTATTAGGTTGCGCTTTGTGACTTCACCTACATTCCAAACAATTACAAGATGATGTGCGCATATCTTATGCATGTTACGACGTCCGCCATGTAACTAAAATAATTTTGATCCCGAGTTTCAATTAATTTTCTTGTTTTATTTAATTATCTCGAATGAATGGTGAAGCGAAGTGGTCTGGGGTTTTCTTCTTCTTCTGCGAGTTAGCAAATCAAGCAACAAATTATTTACTGGGTTGTGCTCTGTAACTTCATCTACATTCCAAAACGATTACAAGATGATACAGCGCAAAATGATTTTCGCAGTGGGAGAAGTGATGGAGTGCAAGTGTCTTATGAAAAAGTTGTAAAGTTGCGAAAATAAAAGATTATGTGAAGGAGTAGATTCATAGTGCGGCCGTGAATATTTACCCGTATCATTAGTAACCTTTAGAAAAAGAGTAGGTAGCGATATAAGCAGTAACGCTACAATCATGAAAACCACATATAAACTATTTGCGAAGCATGGGATGGCGAATAGAAGTGACGTCATTTGGACAGACAAATAGAGGATTGCAAAACCCCTCATTAACATGAGGAGCTGGTCACTATGTTAAGCATCTCCTTATTTTCCGACGAATAATTTATTACTGACGTCAATTACAAATTGACAAATACATGTGAAAAGTGTTTTACCAATTGCACAGATTTGCATTTTGAGATAGCCGACCTCCTCTCAAAGAGCCACTTTTTTAAACTTAATTTTCGGAAATGTACTTAAAATTGGAAAGAATCTTATCGCACACATCTCTTCAATATTTGCAAAATTGCAACAAAGTTTTTTGGTTTAATTTGGCAAAAATCATTAAACTGTTATCATCATTGAGTTAACTGCTTATTGCATACGTACATGCTGGCGTTTATAAGCTTTAGTGTATGTTCATGATATGATGTTTGCTTTATACATATGTCGATTTTTTAACATTACTTGATAAGAGTGATAGGGAAAACTTTGAAACAAAGATCTCTTAAACAAGGCTTTGTAGATATTGTCCTGATTTAAACAGGCGGACGAAAGGCGAAAAAACAAATATGGCTATGACTAGGCTTAATAGTCTTTACAGTACAAATATTTTTTTAAAGCACTTTCAACTAAAACTAATTACTTTATGACTCTGTACTACTAACAAAATTTAATAATGTTGACTATAAACATTAGACTTGAATGAAGGCAATTATTAGTGAGTACCTTATTAGTGAGTACACAATCCCTGGATTAATGGCTACTAGGCGCCTGAATTAATGGCTTTTTGACCACTTGATTGCTGGAGTCATTAGTCGATTAATCGATTAACAGCTACTTGATCATTCGTTTAGTGACATCACGATGATTCGACTGATCGCTACTCGATCGCTCGTTTAATGATCCCACGATCACTCAATTACTGGTTACATGGTTAGCGACCACTTAATTACAGGCCTCGTAATTACTCGGCTACCTAATCAGCGGCTTTTCTATTCAAAACTGGTACCGACTTGATTGATTTCTAGCTAAGTGGTTACTAGACGACAATATTATTGGCTTTTCCACCATTTGATTATCGGCTGCTTTCGCACTCGACTGATCGTTAATAGATCATTCGCTTAGTGATTCCACGGCCAATCGCCTATTTAGATTAATGACTTCAATTCAATTGTTGACGTTTCCCGATCATTCACGACTCAATCATTCGATTAGGGTTTTTTTCGATTTTTTAGAAAAAAATGTACTGCACTGCAATCGACCAAGTATTGGAAAAAATGTTATTTTGCTTAGTTGTTGTGTGAATGGTATCCGTTCGCTATAGTTCTGATTACTAGGACAACAAGGGCTTGCGGTATATTAGTTAGTTGTGTTTATCCTGTGCCGTTACATTGTTAACATAAAAATTTCAGTTTAGACCCTTAATATATGAATGTAGCGTAAAATGCAATGTAGAGCAAATATTTACAATGATTTGTGACGGAACGTGATTGTTGTTAAGTTTTTATATTTACAAAAGAGCCGGGAATTGTTAATAGAATGTATATTCATTCCGACTAATGAAAAATCTAAAACGTGTAAGAAAAACGCACTTAACAAACATAGAGGGACCAAATGCACCTCAACAATAAACGAATAAAAAAAGTGATTGGCAAGGGAGAGAAAGGAAGGTAGAAGGATAACTGACAATTTTTTCCTTTTCAAGCGAATATAACAAAAGATATTTTTTGATTATCAGTCAATTTTGGAGAGCCTATCGACTTGTATTATTTCAAATGAATCTAGCACCTAACCCAAGAGCGCAACGGAAGGCATTTTTAAATGAAATAAAATTAAAACAAATTTGTTTCAGTTAAGAAAGAAACAAAAAAGAAAAAATGAAATGAAGAAACTATTACTTTTATGTATTAAACTTTTTACATTTATTTTAATAATAATAAAAAAAAAAAAAAAAAAAACTCGTAGGTATACATTCTGAGTGGAAACAGTTAAAACTTTTTTAATAAAACAAGCAAGAACATTACGTTTGCTTTTCGTCGAATCTCGGATACCGTTTCTTTAACAACATACATACAAATAAAACCTTCGTTTGGAAGATGCGGCCACTAGAGACATACGTTTCGTGGGTAATGTTGGCTGTAGGGTTATTGCTTGGCTGACTACAAATATTTTTGCCCCGCATTTTGAGCCATCCTCACGAAATTTTTGGCGGGACCTCATCTGGCTGCAAAATGCAAACTATTTGTTTGTTGTGGCTAGAGTATCTAAGCAGGAGAAGGACATCACTAACTGTCTCTTAGCTAGATAGGGTTTAAGAGTGCTCGCCCTCAAAGACTTCCTTGGAGTAAAAGCTAAGTGCTTATATAATTAATTTCAGATAGATAAACAAATCGATTTGTCAAGCTTTTCCTTAAATATCCCTACGATTGGATGAATCTCTTAGTCAATTTGAATTTTATAAGATCTGATAGCGCGAACATATATGGCTTGCAAACACTATGACAGAATTAGTTTTCCAACCGTCAATAGCGTAGGACAGACATTAAAATAAGTTTATAAGAGATTATAAAATGCAGATGTAGGGAAAAATAACACAAAACAAAATAATAGATAAAAAAAAAAAAAAAAAAAAAAAAAAAAAAAAAAAAAAACAATGTAATTAATGTCCACAATATCTGTTATTGCTAATTGAAATTGATATGATTCTATAATGTGTTAAAAACAATTCTTTTCGAACAATTTTAATTAAATTGTTTTCCTCTTTTCCTCGAAAGTTTTTAATTTAACAAAAATTGAATCAGAATTCACGTATCAAACAACAAAATGCACGCACAGAAAGAAAAAAAAAAACAAATTTCCACCGAATTGTCCATCTTTTCAAATAATCGATTTGATTACATTTTCAATTCGATAGCACAGTTACCGTTTGAATTGTGAAACGATGAAAATAACGAGAAGAATGTTTCAAAGCCAACAATGGCTGCACTATTGAACATTAAAAAGTGTGCGCAATAAATGTGATGCAGTACGTTTCGGACAATAAGCAAAAGCACATAATAAGTAGAGATTTTATTTCTTTCTTTTTCCCTTTGTCCTTCTTTTTTTTTTTTTCTGCGCAATTCAAACGATAAGTACGCAAAAAGCAGACAACGCATTAATGAATTTGTACTACTAATGGTTCGAAAATTTGTTAAGCAATAGATTATTGGGCTGATATGTGATTTTACATTATAAAGCATACGAACGCACGCATCACGTTAATTACATTTCATCATGCATCGTTTTGTAAGCCCAAATGTTACCGCTAAAAGCAAAACGTAACGAAATATTGTGTTGTTGTAGAGTAACAAATTTACAAAATCCTCATTAACTCTTCATATAAAAGAACACCTATACAGTATATAGTAGTAGTAGTTGTAGTACTAGTAGGGATGACATATAGTGAAGAAAAATTAAATCACTTACATATCACCGTTAATTTTGCATTTGCTCTTATTGCCGAATTTAATCGGGCCGGACCCACTTGACATTGGTATTCAGCATCATCGGTTATAGAAGCATTTGATATGCGCAAATTGTAAGCTCCTTGCTTACGATCACCCAACACTGAGTAACGTGGAAATCCTGGTATCACTGCTGAAAAGCCTAAGGCAAAGCCATCTTTTGTCCATTGCACAGCTCCTGCTAAATTTGATACTTCACAACGCAGCATTGCCTCAGCACCCTCCAGCACCTGCAAATCGTGAGGGGTGACACGAAATTTTTGCTGTTGACCGTGACAGCTAAGAGGTAAATGCATTGATATCAATCCAATTAGTGCTGGAAGAAACAAAAGAAAAAAAGAAAAAACAACAACAAATCAAAAATTTAAACTTAACTTGTTAAATGTTTAAAGAGTTGCGTAAACAGTTTACAAACACAATTCATTTATTTTTAAAAGTTCGCTTGGCTTAGTTGCATTTTCATTCGCTATTCTCTCATTGATAGGATTCATTCAATTCGATTGTTCACTACATCGCCATTGTCCAGAATGTAAGAGAACTCTTTTCTTACTCTAAATATAATTCATTTGTTGTTCATTGTGAAAATGAATGATAGATAATTCACTTTAGTTTATATTCACACACATCGCCTTTAGATAGGAATATATTTTTTTTTTTGTTAAAAGGCTTAAAAGTAAGCCTTCTAGATATGCATAAAAGTTTTGTTTTTACCTTAAAACTTAGAAATCTTAAATACTCTATCGAATGATGATAATTAAGCTTTCTATAGAATTGTATTTATTCCACGATACTATATCATTATAGAACGATTTCTGATCTGCTTAGAATTACTTGTTTCTGTTATTATCTCTTTTCGCCATTTCCATCAATCTTTAGAACGCATTCCATTAAACGCGATCCCTTTTAAAATTGTATTTATCATTTTCAAATATATTTTCTCGTGTACTTCCAGGTGTGAAGCACACGACTACATCTTGCAGTTTCGTCTTGAACGTTGAGATAATAATTACAATTAAAAAATTTCTTATCATTTTTTGTTTTTTCAGTAGAAATGCATTCGGCTTCGAGTAGATGCAAAATTATCCTTACGGGAGTAAGAAGAATCCACAAATGCCATTTGTATTCAGAAAAACTCATCGTATAGTGAGGCTTATGGCGCGGCATAGTCATTGGACTTCATCTCTTTTAAAATGACCTGAGGCGAACAGTTACCTCCAATTGCAACCGCTGTAGAGCCATAGAATTCGAACTTTTGTGGCGAGAAATAGAGACTATAGACATTCAAAACATGTGATCCCAGCAGCATGACGCTACAGCTGACAAGTGTGACTCTTAATGGAGGGCCCTTCATTTAGAAATAAGAAGGCTTTCATGTGATCTTAAACAAGAAGTTCATGTAAATTTTATCCTTTTCAGCGAACCAACAACATATGATTCGACTTGTCATACGAGGTACTTTTTTCTGACCCTTAATAAGTCCTGCTTGATTCTTTTTCTATTGACTTCTTTACTTCGGGTACATCTTTGTCTATTTAATTTGATAGCGGGCCAACGACAAAGACGTCGAATTATCAACGACGGCAAGAAACTAATAAAACAATCTGTAGCGCTATTGTATTGCATTTGTATACACATATTTATTTGGAACACGTTCACAGTGTCACCATGATTCTTCACATTTTTAGATGGCACGTTCATTAACATCATAAAGATCACATTGCGCCAATCTAAGAAGGATAGATTGACGAGTAGGTGCGCTAAAATTCAGACACGCATAAAGGGGATTAATTGATGGTCTGATATGCTCCACATATGCGGATGGAGTGAATGTAAATTTTTGAGCGAAAATATTGGAAAACGGATAAGACGGACTGAGTGGTATGAGATCGCCAGTGAATGGTATAACTCAGCAGATAAAATTCTGTTAAAAGTGATTTTAAACCCATTACTTTATAGATTCGCACAAGTTGGAGGACGTTGAGTCGTTCACAGACCTAGGCGTCCTCTTTGACCGTAGGTTACGTTTCAATTTGCACATTGAATTCTCGATAAGCAAAGCTACGTCCGCTCTTGGTTTCATCAAGAGGTGGTCCAAAGAGCTAGATGATCCGTATATTACCAAGAGGCTGTATACGTGTTTGGTTAGGCCTATACTTGAATACGCTTCTATTGTGTGGTCTCCCTCGTACAGGTGCTATGTAGACTCAATTGAATCTATTCAAAAGCAATTCCTGTTGTTTGCTCTTAGGAATTTGGGTTGGGATCCGTCTGCTTCTCTTCCCCCCTATGAAAATAGCTTGCTTCTTTTGTCCTTACCGTCTCTTGAAAAACGTAGATTTGTTCTTGGCGTTTGCTTTGCAATCAAATTAATAAACGGCGCTATTGACTCGCCGTCATTACTTGGAGAAATAAGTTTTAATGTTCCTAACCGCTTCTCTAGGCATTTTACCTTGGTTAAGGTTAGTCATTGTAAATATAATTATGAGCTGTTTAACCCGCTCAGAGTTGTTTGCAAGAACCTGAATAGCGTCTATCACCTTTTTTCATTATCGGACACTTT